>BQNB010023478.1:0-61772 GCA_026074375.1 Tanacetum coccineum
TATTGATATTTTTTATTTTTTAAAAATTTGTTATTGAGTGTGAAAATATCGAAAATATTTTTGGTTTTTTAATAAATAAGCGCAAAAGGCGCAAACACCACTCACACTTAAAGGTTTGCTTGTCCTCAAGCAAAATAAGAAAAAATAAGCTTTACAAAACAAAAATAGAACTATGAAAAATATTTTTGAATTTTTAATATGTGAAAACGAGATGTTTGACAATACCCACTGATCTTAAGCTGTAATAACATGACTAAGCACCTCACGAATAAGAAAAAGTATGATTCACTCAAACACTCATATGCGATGTAATAGAGGGTAAAAGGAAAATCACACTCAATTTCTCAGACATGATTCATTAAGTTACCATAGGCTTGTGCAAGAAACAAAACTACACCGACGTGGCGTATGTACTAGGTATAAATATCAAAAGAGAACTTTTATTTGGGTTGTAACGTTAGGCTAAAGGTTAATAAGGGAATGGATAAGGAATAGGAAATATATACTCGAATTGGTTTTGATATGGGTAATTTATTGGAATTGATTTTATAATATACATGTCGACAAGTCCAAGAAACCCATGTTGCTAGTTGCGCCAATCCACAAACCCGTGAGATAATCGAACCTCTCATCAATATATATCCGGCACATATCATAATATAACAATACGTCACAAGTGCCAATAATAATCCAACTCTTATTTATCACTTTTTTTTCTTATTATTTTTTTCTTTCCTTTTTCCATCATTCTTTTTCTTTTTTTTTCAAAACAAACAATTCTCCCACACTTAATATAAGCGTACACCATGAAAAATACAAAATCAAAAGGACGTCTCCTTCATCTTCGTTGAAATAGCACAACACTCACAATAAGTGCGAACAAACTATAAGCAAAAATCAACCAATCATACCGAGCAACTAGCAACCAACCATTGAGACTTTCGACAAGGGGTAAGGCTAGGCTAAATGCTATATATTTTTGTATTTTTTATTTTTAGTGGACGAGAAAAATGAATAGAATGACTCTGAGGTTTAAACTAGGGGTATTTAGCTCTAAAGATGAGTGCTAACAAACAAGTTTTATTTGGGTGGTTAGCTAATCAGTGTAATTAGCTAAAAAAAATAATATGTAATAGATGGGCTAATTTTGGGTTAAGTCCTAAGGTGCCTCTTTATCACATAAAAATACCTATATCACGCGAACTTGATCTTACTGCGGTCTCGTAATGATTTCAAGCACAAGTTTTAGAATCAATAGATCACCGGCACACCCATAATCAAAGAAATCAAGCATAAAAGATGTATGCTATATACAGGCTCAAAATCCTTACATATTTACTGGAATGGTTATAAATGTGCAGATAATGTTATCAATCCCGAGTCGGATCTGCTTTATCAATCGGGACACATCTCTGGTTTAAAAAACTTTATTTATTTACTATGTTTTATTCTAATATGTTAACTTAAGTGGTTGATGCAGTCGTCATAGGACTTCTACAAGAAGTTTTACAACTCCCTAGGCAGTGTACCTAATCGTTGTAGCGTAGTATAGGCAAGGCTCGGGGGTTGTTATCGCTCACTAGGGGAATAGCAATGTGAAGGCCGGATCGAATGTTCACTAAGGTCTAAAGGTTAAAGGAAGATTATTTTTCTAATTTTGTGTTTTATAGAAAGCAAGTAAACTCGGTTTTGAGAGTTGGTTTGTATTAACTAGTTCTACTTTTAATCTAATCTAATGAGGAGACAATTATACAACGAAGCATATTCACTTGGGATGCACTACTCCTTGCTAGCTATCCAATTCTACCTATTGCTTTCTCACACTTGAGATGTAATGTGTAATTATTTCCTAAGTCCTAAACGAATTACACGAACCCGCCGTCTACTTAGTATTCCGCTAGAGCAACGCACAAGTAAGGTAGTATGAAAACTATTACCTGGCCCCTAGGAGTACACTAAGTGCATGTGAAATATATTAAAAGTGGATCAACCATATTAGGGGGCAAGGTAGTATGAAGACTGTTACCCGATGGTATCCTTTCTACACAATCATGTTTCCCTAGACATATCAACAGCGATACAGACAAAAGCTGGTTTTCTAGAGCCTAACACGCACATCCATCAACAAGAAGCAATAGGAAACAAGAATTATAAACTATAATCAATTAGACTCATTGAATCTGTCACAAACAACAAGATCTAATCAATTAATGACAAGGTTCATGCAATCCCAAATAAATACTAGATGAATTAGCCAAGCATACTCAAGCAATATAAATCATAATCAACAAAAGGAATTGAAGACATGAATTAAGATAGATATGATAATCAAACCATTACAAGATGTTTATGGAATGAATTAAGTCTTCTAAGTTGCTGGAAAAACACCTACCCAAACCCTAGAATCGGACTTAGGGTTGGGGGCTTGATAAAAACAAAGTTATGAGGTTGTATTTATAGGCAAAACCCTAACCGACCTTTGTGACGGCGTCACCAATAACATGTGATGCCGTCACAACGACATCTTTCGCGTGGTTGTAGATTTTCTCATTCTGAACGCGTGAGCTGTTGAATCGTCGAAATCCGAGTTCGTATGAAGGAGTTATGATCAAAACAATATCTGGTACTTCGCGCGCACGTCGAATGATCATCTTTATCTAGATTCTTCTAAGGTTTCTTTAGGTCGGCTACGTTATGACACCTTCGCTAAATCTCTGACGCAGTCATGGGTTGAATTGTGACGGCGTCACGTTGTTTTGGTGACGCCGTCTCCAGCTGCTGAGAACATTATCTTGAGTGATGTTGGTGTAGGTCCGTAGTCTTGTCCGTTTCTTCTCCAAATGAGCCCAAGTCACGTGTAATTCTTCCAAATGTATTCCAAAAGCAAAATGTCTGAAAAGAAATGATTAAGTACCTATTTTAGGCATAGATGCACGATTTAGGGGGTTAAACGACCCTAAAAAAGTGTATAAAATGACACCTCATCAAATACCCCTACACTTGGGATTTGCTTGTCCTCAAGAAAATAGGCTTTTCTACCTAGACAATAACAATATGAAGGGTCATTTTACCTACTCTTTAAAAGTATTCTACAACACAACCTTCTAGACCTCGTAATTAAAAGCACAGAAAATATATACTAGCACCTCACATAAGTGTTTGGGGATTCTCTCTTTCACTCGGTTGTATAATAAATTATAACATATGGGGGAAATGAAAAATCAACACTCATTACCTGTCATAGCATATAAATTACCATAGGCTTGGTAAAGGATCAAACCTTTACCGGTAGACGCAAGTATTATTCATTACTATCTAAGAGGTCTTTATAAAGGGTTATGGGGTATAGGTGTAAGATAACATATAATGGAAACAGAAACAGATGGGATACATTTGGGTGGTGACTCTGGGTGAATTTAGAGTGGAAGGGTTAGATAATTATCTACACGAATACACTTTGGTTTGGTTGCTAAGCCAAGACTCAGACGAAGATATACAAACTCTACACAACTCTACATCAATCTCTTTCTTTCTTCTTTTCTATTTTTTTTGGATAACATAATACATCACTTGGGCGCTTTATAATATGTACCCTAATTGAGCTTTTACATGTGATATTTACAATCTAACTAAACCGTATTGAGGTGGATCAAAAAACATGGCGATCATTTAACGAACATATGAGGTATTGACTTAAGTTTCTTCCCATTCTTCTAGAATTAAATACTACCATGAATCTAATCGTCCACCTAGATATTTACACAGGATAAGAATCTTAGCAACGTGTACTCAATAATTAACTTGGGTTAAACACAATAATGTACTAAAAGTGAGTACATACAAGGTAGGCTAAGGCTTTTTGGGTGTAACGATTGGTTTATAGGTGACAATGCTCAACATTAATAATCTGGAATCCACCAGAAAATTACGAGAACCGTGAAAAAGGATAGGCTCGGAGGGTTATACTAGGGGTATCCTGCACTAAAAATGAGTGAATGGCAAGGGTGTGGGATAGTTATATGATCGGTGTGACCATCATAACAATTACATGTTTAAAACAAGGGTTAATCCTAATTCCTCTTATCAAGCAAATCCTAATACTTACTATGCGGTCTCGGGATGCATCACAATAACAAGTTATAGAATTTAATATGCTACCGGTACACTCTTATAATCCTAAAGTAACCGATAATAATGTTCCCGAAAAAGCGACAAAACCACGCATACACATCCGTAACGACGGAATAGACACACATGATTGATCACTCCTTAACTCGAACAAGCTAAATGTATAATATCTAAGGGCGAACCTCACATTGTGGGGGTGGAATTTTGAGGGTTTTTGTGCTAGTAATATAAATTTCTATCCACGAGACGCTAATAATACTTGGTTTTCGTCGGTATGTGTCATAAAAAATTTTAAATTTGGGTAAAAATTACCTCTTATGCCATGTTTCGATATATTACCCATCATTTTCAGGACAAAGCAAATGGCAAATGAAAAAATAGTTTCTAAGGCTTATTTCCCTTACACTTAGGTTGAACATTGTCCCTAATGTTTCCTAGAAGTACCCGTTGAAATGAATAAAGGGAAAAGAAAACAAGGAAAAGAAACTAGTGCTCCCCTGGTTTACTTAATAATGGAGAAGAAACATGCGATAACTGGTTAAATCGTCCTCCGAGAATCATCCAATGAAACTTCCTAAGAACTTTCAAGCCTCTTCTCATCAAATATAACCTGTAATCAAAGACAAAGACAACTATACCAAGCATAAAATCCACGGGTGAATAATAAATACAACCTCATTAACTAAGTTTAGACTCTACGGAAGTAATAAAGATAGGATGAGAGTAATGTCATAATCATAGGTTTTTGAAAATTTAAAAAAAATTACATATTTTAGATGTTACACAAGTTATATTTTCAAAAATACTTAAAAATTTCAAATTTTCTAGTAACTGGCCTCATGATGCCGTCAGGAATATCCTGACCACGTCACAAGTGTCGCGGTGACGGTGTCGCGTGTAAATCGTGATGCCGTCTCCACACTCTGTAAAAAATCATTTTTTTTTGCTTTTGACGAAAACTTTCCTGTACATAATCTTCTAACTTATTTCCTGTACCAAATACTACATAAAACCTGAGATTCGACAATACAATCATATGACTCGAAACAAACACACAAGACATACAAGACACACCTAATATGAAAGAAAGTAATAGATTAGGTTGCCTCTCAAAAAGCGCTTGTTTTTGTTCGAGTCACGAGCTTGACTCTATGCTTATTTGATATGCAAAAGGTGGGTCTCCCCTACACTTGAAGTTAAGTGTGGGTGATAGTAGCGATACACATCATTTCGATAGAAGTATGCCACGTGGGGAGAAGGTGGTGTATGAATGGTCAAGGGTTTTACCACATTCATCCTAAAGCTACCCGGACGATATGGGTTGCTAGATTTACATCTAAGGGTGAAAATTTTGGTAAAAGTTGAGGCTCCGGTTCATCAACACTTGGAAATCCCTTAGAACTAAGAAAGAGGTCATGAGTATCAGTATTTAAGCCTAGATCCTCTAGTTCAATGTGGTTCAAAGGTTCTACCTCTGTTGGGATTCCTATAGTCTCATCTACTTCTTCCAGGTGAGTCACAAGCGGTGTTGTTTCCTCAAATGATGGTGGGACTTGTGGGGTACTTTATGGGTTTGGATTTTCTACTTTGTCCCATGCTATATTCCTATGCATCTCAACCCAAACATTTACATTTCCAAATAATCTTTTTGCATGAACCTTCAAATTTTCTATTTCCTGTTCGGAAATAATGTTTGGTGGGTTGTCCAATTCTTTTAGACCTTAGGCAAAGTTTTCAATGGTTTCCCATGCCTCTTCACCACTTAATTCCCTAAGGTTCCCGTCTGCTATAAAGTCAAGGTCCATTTGGGTATATTGGTCGATGTGATGATAAGAATTGAGCCAAGGACCATAAATCGAGGCCATGATGAGGGACTCTTTGTATTATGTTTTTGAAACGAATCCACGCATCATAGATAGGTTCATCTTGATGTTGTTGAAACACCAAGGTATGATTTTGGAATGGGAAGGTTGTGTTTTGTGGAAGGGTAAGGTAGGGGTTCTTTCATACACCATGATGGTAAACCAAAGGGTTACAAACAAAAGGCACAAAGAAAAGATAGACTACGAGAAAGCTAGCTGACAAGAAATTAAATCTCACTTGATAGGAATCTTGTGAGTAGACCTAAGCTAGATTGAATCCGTAACCTACGCTATTCCCCAACAGCGGCGCCAAAAACTTGATGCGGTCGTCGTAGGACTTCTACAAGAAGTTTTACAACTCCCTAGACAGTGTACCTAATCGTTATAGCGTAGTATAGGCAAGGCTCGGGGGTTGTTATTGTTCTCTAAGGTAATAGCACTGTAAAGGCCATATTGAATGTTCACTAAGGTTTAAAGGTTGAAGCAAGAATATTTTTGTATTTTTGTGTTTTATAAAAAGTAAGTAAACTTATGGTTTTGAGAGTTGGTTTGTATTAACTAGTTCTACTTTTAATATAATCTAATGAGGAGACAATTATACAACGAAGCATATTCACTTGGGATGCACTACTCCTTGCTAGCTATCCAATTCTACCTATTGCTTTGTCATACTTGAGATGGAATGTGTAATTATTTCCTAAGTCATAAACGAATTACACGAACCCACCGTCTACTTAGTATTCCGCTAGAGCAACGCACAAGTAAGGTAGTATGAAAAGAATTACCTGGCCCCTAGGAGTACACTAAGTGCATGTGAAATATATTAAAAGTGGATCAACCATATTAGGGGGCAAGGTAGTATGAAGACTGTTACCCGATGGTATCCTTTCTAAACAATCACGTTTCCCTAGACATATCAACAGCGATACAGACAAAAGCTAGTTTTCTAGAGCCTAACACACACATCCATCAACAAGAAGATATAGGAAACAAGAATTATAAACTATAATCAATTAGACTTATTGAATCTGTCACAAACAACAAGATCCAATCAATTAGTGACAAGGTTCATGCTATCCTAAATAAATACTAGATGAATTAGCCAAGCATACTCAAGCAATACAAATCATAATCAACAAAAGGAATTGAAGACATGAATTAAGATAGATATGATAATCAAACCATTACAAGATGTTTATGGCATGAATTAAGTCTTCTAAGTTGCTGGAAAAACACCTACCCAAACCCTAGAATCGGACTTAGGGTTGGGGGCTTGATAAAAACGAAGTTATGAGGTTGTATTTATAGGCAAAACCCTAACCGACCTTTGTGACGGCGTCACCAATAACATGTGACGCCGTCACAGCGACATCTTTCGCGTGGTTGTAGATTTTCTCGTTCTGAACGCGTGAGCTGTTGAATCGTCGAAATCCGAGTTCGTATGAAGGAGTTATGATCAAAACAATATCTGGTACTTCACGCGCACGTCGAATGATCATCTTTATCTAGAATCTTCTAGGGTTTCTTTAGGTCGGCTATGTTATGACGCCGTCGCCAAATCTCTGACGCCGTCTTGATCTTCGTTGTGACGGCATCACGTTGTATTTGTGACGCCGTCTCCAGCCACTATAGAGAAATTCTTGAGCAATGTTGGTGTAGGTCCGTAGTCTTGTCTGTTTCTTTTCCAAATGAGCCGCCCAAGCAAGTGTCATTCCTTTCCAAATTGCCTTTCCAAATGCTAAATACCTACAAAAGGAACGATTAAGTTCCTATTTTAGGCATAAATGCATGATTTAGAGGGTTAAATGACTATGAAAAAGTGTATAAAATGACACCTCACCGCTAACTCATCTCTTTTTTAATCTTGATTATGGCGTAACTCCTGCAGGGGGTTACACCGTTAAAAGCTGGTGCCTTTGACTTTCTCGAATTCCACGTCCAAATCATGTGTCTCTTGCTCAAATGCTCGAACATTTCCTGCAAACGAACTATAAAGTGATTAAGTAACATTTTCAGGCATTCATACAATATTTATAAGCATTTTTATAGGGAATTTGATACTAAAAAGTATTAACTATTTACTGTTATCAAGTATCCCCCCACTTGAATTTTACTTGCCCTTAAGTAGAATTGTTAGAATAATTTATAAAAAGATTTCCCTAATTTAACTTAAAGAAATGAATTCATAATGTTAGCCCTAAAATGTGAGCGTTATTTACGGAATTACAATTAGTTATTAGTCGTTATACACACAAGGACTAGAAGTGTCAAATGTAATAAGTTAGGTGTGTAAGGGACTATATATATCCCCTCCTTACTTCTAAGGAGGGGTGAGGCTTGTCATTAGGTGTATTAGGTTTCTCTCTCTCTAAAGCTAATATACCATCTTTTCCTCCCTCTACTTTCTCTCTCTGTCTTTCACCACCACCATGATGGTAGTTGCTTGTTTTCCGGTCGGCCAGCCGACACCATAATAACATCAATCTAATACGAATAATGGTCTAACATTTGGTATCACGAGCTCGGGCTATTAGGTTGATTTTTATGATGTTAATGGTTTTTTTAGTTTCGTATGTCTTTTTTATCCAAAAGGTCTATGCTTTCTTGTCTTGATATATGGTCTGAATCTGTCATATTCTTGTGGTCATATCAGTAGTTTTTTTAGGGGTTCAAATTTTTTTGTCTTCGTGTGAGTTTTCTATTGTCTTTTTTATTGCTGTCAACAGATTTGAAGGTTAAGAGGTTTCATAAGCAGATCTCAAACGTCATAAAATTTTCTGGCCGTGCGTATAAGTTGTTTTCGAGCTTATTGAGGTGCTAAAAAATCTTTTAAAACATATTTGGTCTTCAAATCTGCTTATTTTTCAAGCTTATTTTTTTGGTCTTGGTATGTTATGAAACACAGATCCAAAATTTTAGCTTGAAAGGACAGTTTTTTTGTTTTTGCAAAAAGAAAAAAAATGTGGTCCAAACTCATTGGGCGAATTATACAATCACCTTAGGCGAGTTATACAATCACCTTAGGTGAATTATACCATGCCTATGGGGCGAAGTATACTGTAACAACTGACAATTTTCGGAATTTTAAATGACTATGTTACCCTTTAACTTTTTGGTTCAGACTTGACTTCTTGACTTTTGACCTTTTATTGTCTCATAAAAACAATTACCGCGTGACCGGTAAAATTTTCGAAACATATTTTAAATAATAAATCATATTTATTATTACATCTCTCATGTGCAAGTTATTTTTAACTTATTTGACTTGAAAACGAAAAAGATATATGTTAATCCTAAGCTGACTTATCAAAAACGACCCGCTAAACCACGTTTTCACAACTCGGACTCTAATGCAATTTGATGTAAAATGACATTTCGGACAACTTTTTAGTTTGGCCCGAGACCCGAAAACAAACAGAAAGTGACTAAAATACCCTCGCAAAATTCTAAACAGCGCATACAACGTGTGCTGACACGAAAATAATTAAATTATATTTAATTATCGCATTTTATTAAATAAAAATATTTAATAAAATATTAAGGATTTTATTCAAAAGCGTTTGTTAATAACGCGAATATTCGAGTTAAAATTTATTTTTCGGATAAGGCGTAACCAGGTTCCCAAATAAATAACAAATATTTTTATAAATGTTATAAAATTTTTTATGAAATACTATCAAATGAATACTCATTTTTATAGGAAAAATAAATTGGAACGCAATGGCGCAAGTTTCGTATTTTGGATCCTCCGTTAAGTGGCTCAAACGAGACCCGAACCATTATTTAACAAAAGTTACACTTTTGGTCCCTGTGGAAATATTAATAAAATTTACCCTCATCTATATTGGATTTGCCACTTTACTTTATAACTTTTAATATATATATATATATATATATATATATATATATATATATATATATATATATAAGTTATTATATTTATTTCATTTCATTTTATATAAAACACACACATCATTCTCTGTTTTTCGGCGAGTTCCCACCGCCGCCACTTCTTTTCCCGGCAACGCGCAGCCGTCGGCCCGCTACCAAAATTTATAAAATAATGATAATCCATTCCCCGATCCTATACCCCACGCGCCGCCACCCGCTTTATCTTCAACAACCACATACCCCTCGTCACCACACCGTACGCCGAGCACCACCCTATCTCACCAACCTCTAACTCTCCAACCTGTGCACCTCCAACTCCATGCCGACACCCCAACGTACCATCATCATCATCACGTCGCTTCATCACCTCCCTGCCACGCACCCACCATCAGCGCACCACGCCACTTCATTTATTGTTTCTTGGGGTTGGTTAAATCAACAGTGAAGGGTGCGTTTGATTGACACAGAAAACAAAAGGATGCGTTGGTTTAGTGGCAGATAAGGGTGGGTTTGATTTGTATAAAAACGCAGCAAGGGTGCCAATGGTTGTCATAGTCAAACTAAGGTGCGTTTGGGATATTGGTTTGGGGCAGATTAGGTGGGTTTGGCTTTGTAGAAAGCATAACTAGAACTGGTTGGTTTGTAATTGAAACAGATTAGGTGCAGTTGGTTTTGTTATAAATCAGATTTTGGGTGCGTTTGGTGTTTTACTCGACAGCAAGGTGTGCGTATTGGTTGGCTATATAGCACCAAAGGGTGCATTTGGGTTGACTGAAACACCCAAAGGGTGCGTTTGGTTTGGCAGAAACTAGTATAGGGTGCGTTTTGTTTGGCAGAAACTAGTATAGGGTGCGTTTGGTTTGACAGAAACTCGTATAGGGTGCGTTTGGTTCAAAAGAAGCTATTAGGGCGTGTTTGGTTTATATAAATCAAGTAATAAATACATCGTAACGATTTAATATACAAATAAAACGGATGGTGGTTTAAAGGTTATAAATAAATGTGCTATATAATTTAGTTTGTTTTATGTTCGATCTCGTTTTATTTATATATAATATATTATATAGATATTTTAATTATATTATATATATATATATAAATATATATATATCTTTATATATCTACTATATATATATATATATTTAAAACATGCGGGTGTTTGCAATATTGATTGATTTATTAAGAGGAAAAAGAAATTGAAGTTATATAAAGTAAGGGAACGTCTTATATAAAACGGACTAGATTATGTCGGAAACATATCTTAAACTACTATTACTTACATAAATTTCTTTATAATTTTATATTATCTTAGATAACCCGATAAAAGTACGAAGTTATATGTTTAAGCTTATTAATTTTGTTAATTATACAATACTCGAACAAGAACACAAACTATACTTTACTATGGACAACTATTTTAGCTAAACGTCAAGAAAAAGGTAATACTAAATTATAAAATATTAATTTATGTATTATCCGAACTAGAAGGTGAAAGTCTAAACTTTTGTAAAAGCTTTGAAACATCGTTTTTTTTTTTTTACGTCTATACAAGAGAACTTTTATTTAATTAAGTGGTGGATTTCTGAAAAAGTGTCAAACTCTTTGGTTTAATCTATTTCTCACACTTCTATTATATAAAATACTTGCAAATACTATATACTTCATAGTTAATTCTTGGTTGTTTGTTCTTTGTTTATATGAATTTACGTATGAGTTAATATATTTGTTCTTTTTGCATATGTAATATATAGGAATATATTACATTCTTGGCGTTGTACTTTTGATTTATTGTATTATCCAACCACCAAACTATTACAACTTGAAATCTAAATCTTTATCAACGTGTCGCGTTGATGTACTCATCCATCGGAAAACCCAAATACATTATCCTAGGCTAGTGGGTCTTAGCCGTTAAGGTAAATCTACACCTTCTGTCGAGCGTTCCGGTTTGTCGTTCGTGTTAGATGTTAATTAATATGTGCATTTCTGCTAAACGTTCTACAACATCAATGTGGGTTTTATAGCACCCTGTTTTTACTAGGTTTACATGATATTTTTGGGGTGAGAACATGTTCGTTTACAAAATGCATTTATGGTTGATTACAATTGTTTATTATTTTTTTAATATAATCTAGCGCGATTGTGATCCAAATACTTGATTTAAATTTTGGGCTTGAAACACCGCAATAATTGGTTATCATATAGCATATCTCACCGGTGAGATACAACATTGGTTTTTTTATTATGTGAATGCAACAAACTATACTTTTACTCGAATGAGTATGGATTAGCTTTAGGGTTGCTTATGAATGTAATCACTTGGAGGGTCGAGCCGCGAATGTTATGAAATAGATAATACGGGCATATGACAATCCCGTTGGGTTGATTAGCTATCACTGGGCAAACGAACGTTATAACATGTCGGAATACGATTGGTTGAGTATTCAGGGCCAACAATTACATCACATGAATATTTTCAGAAATGCCCGGGTGTTCTTGGAGGGGACACCTATGATGGGTACATATTATTTTCATTAATGCTCGGGTGTTCTTAGAGGGAACACCTACGACGGGTACCTCTACTGTGCTTGAATAAAGATGGTCATGCATACAAGTCTACGTCGCCAAGTTCATGAATTAGGTAAATTGTAATCATTGTTTTATACTCACATGGATATTTACTGTGCCTTGAATAAAGTGGCAATACATACTCGAAATATTTTGGTAATATATATATATAAATATTATACATGCTTTGAACAATTGCGGTTCAACGTTTATACGTACATTTTTGTGACTATTTGGAGATTGAAATAGTCATGCATACTTTACAACTCTATGATTTATAAAAATCATACATACATTTTGGAAGAACATTTAAGGATTGAAACGGTCATACGTACTTTACAGAACTTTGGTTCAGCATTTATATTTAAACAAACCTATGAACTCACCAACTTTATGTTGACCTTTTTAAGCATGTTTTTCTTTTTTTTTTTCAGGTGATTCGATGCTTGGTCCTACTTGATGTGCTTTGGAAGTCTAAATTGACAAGTTTCATATATGGATTTCTACTTTATACAAATGATCAATCTCGTATCGCTTTCAAGCTTTTCTTGTGATTGCAATTATGGGACAAATGTTATATCATTTCAAGGAATCAACGAGATTTGTACTTTTCAAACGACACATTTAGAGGTCGTTCTCTTGTATCTAGCGTTGTGTATTATGAAGAGAGTAACGCTCCTCCCGGACACATTTCGATGTGACACAGTTTGTGTGGAGAGGTGTTACCGATTGGTATCAGAGCACTGGTTATAGGGAACTAGGTTGCATCTTTTACTAGATATAACGCGTTTTCACTGGCATTGATCACAACAACATTTTCAAAGTGCATACACACTACTTGCTTACTTGCTTAGGTTACTTGTTACCTTAAGTGTTTACATGACATACATATATATAATATATATGCTTGCATCCCTTTTGCGTATATCGTACGTTTATTTATATAAGAGTTAATTATATAAATACTAGAACATTTCTTAAGACATTGTGAGTTGCACAATGGTCTTATTTATACCTCAGACATTGTGAGTTACACAATGGTCTCGTCTTACTTCTTAGCCATTGTGAGTTGCACAATGGTCTCATTTCGTTCTCAGACATTGTAAGTTAAACAATGGTCTCTAAGAATATTATTTTTTCTTCTTAGCTTTATACAATATCATATTACACGAAGACCGTCATAAATTTTGTTTACATGGAATTAGGGGCGGGACTTATTAATTTAATTATTTCCGTGTCAGTACGTGTTGTTCTCGTTTTCAAAATTTTGCGAGGGTATTTTAGTCGTTTTTCGTTTGTTTTTGGGTCTCGGGTAAAACTAAAAAGTTATCCGGAATGTCGTTTTACTTCAAAATGCTTTAGAGTCCGAGTCGTGAAAACATGATTTAGCGAGTTATTTTTGTTAAATCAACTTAGGAATAACATATATCTTTTCGTTTTTAAGTCAAATAAATTAAAAATAAATTTACACGTGAGAGATATGTAATAATAAATATGATTTATTATTTAAATATGTTCTGAAAAATTTACCGGGTATGCGGTAATTGTGTTTATGTGACAATAAATGATCAAAAGTCAAAAAGTCAAGTCGGACTCGAAAAGTCAAAGGGTAAAATAGTCATTTAAAATTTTGAAAATTGCCAGTTGTTACAGTACCTACCCCTTAAACAAATCTCGTCCCAAGATTTGTTTTTTGTTAACCGATTTTGTGACCAAGAAAAGATTTAAGATTTTATAAACCAGTTCTAACCAAGACGCTGATAACTTTATTCAGCAAAGTTCGATGTTTCGACACTTCTCAATATACCAAAAATTTTGGCTAGGTTTGACCAGGATATTTAATCCATCAAAATAGGTATCTCAAAAATATCATTACAGGTACAGGTCTTATGATTGATGTGCACGCGTTATATGGAAAGTTTCTTAATAGTAAAAGCGTCGAAGGGAAAAGTGTAGTCCCGAAGACGAGTTTTAAACACTTGTCCCATACTCATTAGAGCACATGCAGCGTCATGTCATCCACCACCTTGAAGGTTGTGTGAGTACGCGTATTGTATGAGAAATTATTAAGTAGGAAGATTTATAATCTCTTTATTTGAAAGGATTGAGACACCTTTTCATTTAAATAAAGAAATTGTAAATCACCGAACCATAAGTTTATCAATTCATTATTTACATAAATTGGGACGCTTCTTTATGTAAATAATAAATTATAAATAAGTGGGCTTAATGGTATCCAATATGACACGAGTACGAACTCGAACCCGATATTCACCAGAATCCGTTGAAAAGGTCAAGAAACACATTCGTGCCTTACCATTCAGCATAATCTTAAGGCCTCACTTGACACTACCTTATCTCATTCTTAAGTTATTACTTTTGCCGTTAAAAATCTTTACGATCATGAACTGTTGGTGGAGCTAATAGACTTGTATTCACTTGAACTAATGGAGTTGACGCATCCTCGAACTAATGACTAAGTACCATATTCCATCGTCTATCGCATAATCTCTCCCGCGAGCTCCTCCCATTTGTTGAACTTTATACTGGGGATATTGTTTCTCGAAATATCATCACTCTCCACATCCCATCATCATTTGTTATAGTTACTGTTGTTATGGTTGTTGTTGTTGCCGTTGGGTCCTGGAGCGGTCCACTAGTGCGAAGACTTAGGTCGCGATACATCCCAGCTTGTATAACTTTATCCAATAGGTAATGCAACCCCTCTTAAATCAGATAAACACCTATCGACGAAAGAGATAGTCGAACTATTCATTTCGAGCCACTAGTACGAAGACTTAGGTCGCGATACATCCTAGTACTGCCAAGTAAGTTGAATACTTACATCCTTTAGCCTCGTCCGGCATAAATCATCAAACATTACAGATTTCAGAAACTAGACTCTGCCCGTAAACATTTAAAACTTTATACAAACATACTCACGCGACTACACTTTTCCCTTCGACGCTTTCACTATAAAGATACTTTCCTTATAACGCGTGTATATCAGTCATAAGACCTGTAATGATATTTTTTTGAGATACCCATTTTGATAGATTAAATATCATGGCCAAACCTAGCCAAAATTTTTGGTATATTGAGAAGTGTCGAAACATCGAATTTTGCTAAATAAAGTTATCAACGTCTTGTTTAGAACTGGTTTATTAAATCTTAAATCTTTTCTTAGTCACACAATCGGTTAACACAAAATAAATCTCGGGACGAGATTCCTTTAAGGGGTAGGTACTGTAACAACCGGCAAATTTTGGAATTTTAAATGACTATGCTACCCTTTGACTTTTCAGGTCTGACTTGACTTTTTGACTTTTGATCATTTATGTCAGCTGATAAAACACAATTAACACCACCAAAACCCCACATTACCCACTCCGCGTATCCGGTAAATTTTTCAGAACATATTTAAATAATAAATCATATTTATTATACGCGTGTATATCAGTCATAAGATCTGTAATGATATTTTTTTTGAGATACCTATTTTGATGGATTAAATATGCTGGTCAAACCTAGCCAAAATTTATGAAGTGTCGAAACATCGAATTTTGCTGAATAAAGTTATCAACGCCATGTTTAAAACTGGGTTATTAAATCTTAAATCTTTTCTAGGTCACACAATCGGTTAATACAAATTAAATCTCGGGACGAGATTCCATTAAGGGGTAGGTACTGTAACAACCGGCAATTTTAGGAATTTAAAATGACTATTTTATCCTTTGACTTTTTGACTTTTGATCTTTTATTGTCACATAAAAACGATTACCGCGTAACCGGAAATTTTTCGGAACATATTTAAATAATAAATCATATTTATTATTACATATCTCTCATGTGCAAATTTATTTTTAACTTATCTGACTTGAAAATGAGAAGATATATGTTAGTCCTAAGTTGACTTATCAAAAACGACCTGCTAAATCATGTTTTCACGACTCGGACTCTAAAGCAATTTGATGTAAAACGATATTCTGGACAACTTTTTAGTTCTGCCCGAGACCCGAAAACAAGCAGAAAATGACCGAAATAACCTCGCAAAATTTTAGAAACGAGAACAACGCGTATCGACACAAAAATAATTAAATTATATTTAATTATCACTTTTTATTAAATAAAAATATTTAATAAATTAATAACATGTTATTCAAAAGCGTTTATTAAAACGCGGATGTTCAAGTTAAAGTTTTATTTTTGGACAAAGCTTACCCAATGGCTACACAAATGATACACAAATGAATAATAAACATTTTAAATAAGTTTATAAAACATTTACCCCGGTTCGCCGCCGTGTAAACCCAAGCAACCGCAGGGAAGACAAGAAGTGCCCTCCAGTCCAAAAAAAGAGTCAGGTGTTAAGAGGAGGCAGGGTACCGGATCGCAATAAAAAGTAGGTGAATACCCAATTTCATAGGAAAAATCATTTGGAATGCAATGGGGCAACTTTCGTGTCTTGAATCCACCGTTAACTAGCCTAAACGAGTCCCGAAACATCATTTTCCAAAAATTACATTTTTAGTCCCTCTAGTAATATTTACATGAAACCCCCTAGACTATTATACACTTTCTATTTTGTTTTAAAACTTTCATATATATTTATAAACTCAACATTAGGATTTCTCATTTAGTAACCCTAGCCACCACATTCTTTCTCCTTCTTTAAAATCTGGCGCTGCCTCCGGCCATTTTCGGCCACCCAACTCTGGCCACCTGCTTCGGCCAACACCTCCACACCACCACGAGCACCCCACCATCAATATCATCTCCACTACCACCACGACAACCACCTCGTCATCATCGTCACCTCCACAGCCGCACAACACCACCACCATCACAGCAACAACGCCACCATCGCCACGTCAATATCTCCATAAGGGTGCGTTTGATGTTCTCCGTCACCACAAGGGTGCGTTTGGTTTTAAACCACCACAAGGGTGCGTGTGGTTTTAAACCACAAGCATAGGGTGCGTTTGGTTTGATAGAAACACCACCATAGGGTGCGTTTGGGTTGCAGCCACCACCATAGGGTGCGTTTAGTTTTTGATTCAGCACTAAGGGTGCGTTTGGTTATTAGTAACAGCCACAAAGGGTGTTTGTTTCTGGGTTTTGGCAGCACAAAGGGTGCGTTTGGGTTAACATAAGCACCAAGGGGTGCGTTTGAGTGAGCAGGAAACACTGTAAGGGTGTGTTTGGGTGAGCAGAAACACCGTAAGGGTGTGTTTGGGTGAGCAGAAACACCGTAAGGGTGTGTTTGGGTGAGCAGAAACACCGTAAGGGTGTGTTTGGGTTAGCAGAAAAATAGCAAGGGTTCGTTTGGTTTATGCAATCGACTAATAAAAATATCATAAGATTTTATAAATATAAAACCGGATTTAATGGTGGTTTAATGGTTAAATAAATGTGTTGTTTATTATTTTGTTTTTGGTGTTTAACAGCCTTCGGGTGTGTTTGGATGTGTGGTTAATAACATATTTGGGAGTGTTGGGATTTGGGATAAAAACTGTTAAGGGGTGTGTTTGGGTTTGCAACACGGATTGATTAAATTGAGGGAAACTAATTAAATTTTGTTAATATGGAAAACGTTACATAAACGAATTGGTCATGCCAAGATTTTTATAAATTGTTACGCTTAGTAAGTTTTTACAAATCTACTTTATTTATTATCTTGAAATGTCTTAAGAAATATTAAATCGTGAAGACCCGATAATCAAACGTAAGCTATAATTTAGAGATTTTATCAATCTAGTCCACAACTTTAAAACGTGCGTTTATTTTCATAAAGGAACTTTCTACTAAATCATTTGGGGATATCCGGGCGCGTGTCGAATTATTTAGTTTTATTTATTTTTATCATCTTTCTTATATAATACTTGGAAAGTATTATATAATTAGACCATTTTATTTAATTGTCACCTTTTAGATATAACACATGTCGTGTAATATATACGCTTCGAGTTATTCCTTTGGTTGTGTATCTTGTTATATAATTCACGGTATGAATTATATACTTGGTCATTTTTCATTATGTAATATATACAGAATATATTACACACTTTGCGTTTACTTTTTAATTTATTCTATTTAATCAACCACCAAACTATTACAACATTAAATCTAAATCTTTTATCAACGTGTCGCGTTGATATACTCATTCATCGGAAAACCCAAATACATTATCCTAGGCTAGTAGGATATAACCGTTAAGATAAACCACAACTTCTTGGTCGAGCCGTTCTGATTTCCGTTTGCGTTGTGCTTGAAATGTGCATTCCTGCAATCGTTCTACATCATCGAGGTGAGTTTATAGCCCCTCTTTCACTTGTTTTACATTACTTTACAAATCTTTCGTTGTCTCTTTGTTTTCTTAAAGTTTTTGTTCTTGATTGTTTGGTTTGTGTTGTTTTTGTGTTCTTCTTTGTTCTTCGATCTACATCTGTGATGTTGACCTGAGCTCGTTTTTTATGTTTATTTTGATTTCACTCATTTTCCCTACTCCTTTTTTGCTTTGAGCCGTTACGTCTTTCCGTTCGTATTGTGCATATTAGATGCCTATTCTGCAAATCATTCTTCATCATCGATGTGAGTTTATAGCCCCTCTTTCACTTGTTTTACAATTACTTTACTTTTCAGAAATGCCCGGGTGTTCTTGGAGGGGACACCTATGATGGGTACATATTATTTTCATTAATGCTCGGGTGTTCTTAGAGGGAACACCTACGACGGGTACACTCTTACTGTGCCTTGAATAAAGTGGCATGCATACAAGTCTACGTCGCAGTTTCATGAACTTAGGGTAATTGTAATCATTGTTTTATACTCACATGGATATTTACTGTGCCTTGAATAAAGTGGCAATACATACTCGAAATATTTTGGTAATATATATATATAAATATTATACATGCTTTGAACAATTGCGGTTCAACGTTTATACGTACATTTTTGTGACTATTTGGAGATTGAAATAGTCATGCATACTTTACAACTCTATGATTTATAAAAATCATACATACATTTTGGAAGAACATTTAAGGATTGAAACGGTCATACGTACTTTACAGAACTTTGGTTCAGCATTTATATTTAAACAAACCTATGAACTCACCAACTTTATGTTGGCACTTTTTAAGCATGTTTTTCTCAGGTGAATTAGATGCTTGGCTTACTTGATGTGCACTAGAGTCTAAATTTGACAAGATTTTATTTATGGATTTCTACTTATATACAAATGATCAAATCTCGTACCGCTTTCAAGCTTTTCATTGTGATGCAATTATGGGACAAATGTTATATCAATTTCAAGGAAATCAACGAGATTACTTTTCAAACGACACATTTAGAGGTTTGTCTCTTGTATCCAGCGCTGTGTATTATGAAGTAACGCCCCCGGACACATTTTCGCTGTGACACATTTTTGGGGGTGTTACTATGACTGAGTCAAACTCGCTTCTTACCGAGTTGACCGAGTCAACTCAGCTGAGCCAACTCAGTGAGTTAAACCGGTATTAACCGAGTCCAACAAAAAGAAATGATGAAGAAGAGGAAGAACAATCAATATCCATCAACCACAACTATCCTATCCCATCGACTCCCTTGAATAATCAACAAATCCAAATTCATATCGATCCTAACTCGATCTCCACAAACACAAACAAGACTCGAACCAAACAATCAAGAACAAAAACAATCTTTGCTTATTTCTTTCATGAAAAACTAAAAAAAGTCAAGATCTTTATAAGATCGACACGAAAAAGAAACCTCATCATTGATCTATGCGATACAAGTTCTTTTATTTCTGAAAAATAAAGTAAGAGTTATAACAAATATGTTACACTATTCTTTTGTTTCGATTTGTAAGACACGAAAACATAATCAAAAACCTATCCAAGATCTCTTATGAGATCTTGAAGCCGTAAACGTCAAAGACAAAGGGTTCATGTGATTATTTTGGCTCGTATATGCTCTTGTCGCGGAATTAATTTGTTCAAGAAAAAGGTTGTATGTTTTGTGGGTTGTTCAAAGATTGGAACAACAGACAATTGATATTAGTCTTGGCTAAAATGATGGAGAATATGGAGAGATAAGGAAGTGATTGCATTTGAGATAATACTTGAAGTCGATGATTTTGGATCTACTGTGTGGTGTACTCGTTTTTGAAGGGAGAAACAAGGATGGAGATCTATCATTTTAAAGCCAAGTGAGTTTAGATCTGGTATGGTTGAGAGAGAAAAGCGGTGATGGAGGCGAATGCATATGAGATAATGTGTTTAGGGTTACTAAAAATTAGGGTCAATTACTTTTTATCCCACATTTTATCTTTGGATCGTGTATGTGATTAAGATACAAGCCGAATATTTTAAGTGATGGGCTAATACTTGAAAATCTCCATTGGTTCATACATGGGCCTCAATATTTCGATTGTCACTTAAGAAATCCAAAAATTGAGATTTGGCCAATTTTTTTAATAATTTGGGATTACATAGGTGTTATTACTTGGTTAATGATTAGGTCCGGGATCGAATTTTATAATAAAATCATACGGAGACTTAACCCTTATCAAGATTACTTAAATGTCAAACGGCTAGTTTTTAGGATTTGAATGTCAAAGTAACTACGGGGTTGATTTGGTATTACTTATTTGAGATTGAAGTGGGATTTCACAAAGGCGTGTACTTATTTTATCTTTAAGTTGGGGTTGGTTGGATGCATGACTTTCAAAGATAACTTGCTTGAGCGTTAAGGTTAAAGATTAAGACCTGATCTATCTAGTTATACCAGATGTAAAGAGTTACGTTGTAGTGCTCACAATGTATAACTACCACTTCAAGGAGTTACGTTGTAGTGCTCAGTGTCACACGCAGATACAGTTGTGGATAGTTTCAAATGGTGTTGTATTTTTTTTATATTCTTTTGATGTCGGGTATATGGTACTCAGAGATTTGCCTCTGCACCGTTCTTCAATCAACAATAGTGCAAGATTAAGTCATAAATTTGGGGGGTTGTACTTCAGTTTCAAGTTCATCATATTGGGTTTTCTCCATCAGTGGTCACTACAGATAGCCGACATAATGATAAGGAGTTGGTAAAGAGTTAGACAGAGAGACTAAATGAGTAAAGATGTGATCAGCAATTCTCACAGGATAATTAAAGCTACAGAATGTCAATGATACTTCACAGTCTAAGCAAAATCTTTCAAAGTTCTTCAATGTCTTTCATAACTTTTCAAAATTGTTGCTTATGACAAGAACTTCTTGAGTATATGGTTGTACACGTCAATGATGCTTCCGAGAGTTTGAAACCGTCATGGGGAGAAACATGTACTTTGATGTTATTAGGTCAACTTCCAGGGGGAAGTAGTGTATACTACTTTACTTAGTATGGTTTGTGTGAAGTATTCTGTAAGCATGAGAAGATTTGTTGCTGATCTCTTGCATGTTCCCCCAAATGGATAATCATCAAGACCGAATGTCAAAGAAGCAGTATTAGTTGGTGTGGTTGGTTGATTCTTCTATAAAATTTCGCTGTGCACTTCAAATGTCAATGTTAGAAGATCGTTCGAGCTACATTAATGGTTTTGAATCTGATCAAGATAGGAATATTGGTTTGGGGGAAGCTGATTCAGAAACTTCGCCAAAAAGGAGTCTATGAAGAAAGATTTTCAAGACATGCTGCATGAATTGAGGGGAAGCTAATCTAACTTATGCATATTATAATGGTTCCAGAACAAGTAAAGACGAAGAGGATTCAGGCTGGGGTGCAAGTATGAAGACTAGAAGATGAAGATGTCATCCTCAGCATTGGAATCACCTTGGAAGACTTTATTTTCTTGTATTTGTACTTCTTAGGACCATTGTAAGTAATTCCGTATGTCTCCACATTGGGGGAAGATTGTTAGCCCTAAATTATGAGCGTCATTTACGAAATTACAATTAGTTATTAGTCGTCATACTCGCAAGGACTAGAAGTGTCAAATGTAATAAGTTAGGTGTGTAAGGGACTATATATATCCCCTCCTTACTTCCAAGGAGGGGTGAGGCTTGTCATTAGGTATATTAGGTTTCTCTCTCTAAAGCTAATATACCATCTTTTCCTCCCTCTACTTTCTCTCTCTAAGTCTTTCACCACCACCATGATGGTGGTTGGCTTGTTTTCCGGCCGGCCACCCGACACCATAATAACATCAATCTAATACGAATAATGGTCTAATGCCACGTGTTATCCCAATAACTAATCCATATCACAACACATAAGCTATACCAATAAGCTATAAGCAAACCCAATAAGCTTAAATAAGCATCAAACCACAAGAGAAAGAAAGAAAGGAAATAGAAGAATATTATATTAAGAAAGAGAGTTTGGTGGATCTTTTACACATATGAAAACACACACATAAATGACCAACACCCCCTCCATGTGTACCCTTGACCAATCTAATGGCGTATGGGCTTTGTAGATGGGTCAGGCTTGGCTTGTGGTGGGCTTTGGCCCGTTACATGGACGATACTTGCTTAAAGTCCAAGCCCGTTTGTAACAACCGACATTTTTAGAACTTTAAACGACTATTTTACCCTTTAACTTTTTAGGTCCGACTTGACTTTTTGAGTTTTGACCTTTTATTATCACTTAAAAACAATAACCGCGTAACCGGTAATGTTTCAGAACATAGTTAAATAATAAATCATAATTATTATTACATATCTCTCATTTACAAATTCATTTTTTCAAACTTATTTGACTTCAAAACGAGAAGATATATGTTAATCATAAGTTGACTTATCAAAAACGACCCGCCAAAATGAGTTATTAACTATGGGGTGTACTAGCGTTTGACATAAAACAACATTCCGGACAAATTATCAGTTTTACCCGAGACCCGAAAACGAGCAGAAAATGACTAAAATACCCTCGCAAAATTTTGAAGACCGCACACAACGCGTACCGACATAAAAATAATTAAATTTGTATTTAATTATCACAATTTATTTAATAAAAATACTTAATAAATTATTTAATATTTTATTGAAAAATATTTGTTGAAAACGCGAATATTTAAATCAAAGTTTATTTTATTTTATTTTATTTTATGTTTCGAGCAAAGCTTACCGTGATGCCCAATAATTAACAAAACATTTTAAATAACTTTATACATGTAAATACTTATTTTTGTGGGAAATATCATTTGGAACGCAATGATACAAGTTTCGTGTCCCGAATCATCTGTTAAGTAGCTTAAACGAGCCCCGAATCATTATTTCATGAAAATTACACTTCCGGTCCCTGTGGTAATATTTACCTAAAACCCCCTTAGACTATGTTATACTTGACATTTTTTATATAACTTTCAAATATATATATATAAACCTAATTATGGTTTCTTCCTCATTTTTTTGATAACCCTAGCCTCCCCCACACATACTCTCTATTTTTTCCGGCGCCACCTCCGGCCAAACTCCAGCCAGCCGTCGTCGGCCACCATCTCCTCCACGCCACCATAAATCCACTAACACCATCGTCACCTTCATCGCCATGGCAGCCAACGCCACAATAACACCACCTCCACCCCACCGCAACCATCACCCCCATCTTCATCATCAACTGCGACAGTAGCGGCTGCCACCACACCACCATCCGCCGTTGCCATCCCCACCTTCATCACCACAGCGCCATCATCCCCGCCCCACCCACGCCACCATCTCCACCACGATAAGGGTGCGTTTGATATTAAAAATGACCCAAAGGGGTGCGTTTGGTTTTGGTCAGCACCAAGGGTGCGTATGGTTTAGCAGCAGCATAAGGTGCAGTTAGGTGTTTAAAACGTATAGGGTGCGTTTGGTTTTGATAAAAACACCACACGGATGCGTTTGGGTTGCAGCCACCACCATAGGGTGCGTTTGGTTTTAATAGTCCTAGAAAGGGGGTGTTTGTTTATGGGTTTAAACAGTCAAAGAGGAGTTTGGTTTTGGGGTTAACAGCAGCCAAACGAGCTATTTGGTTCAGCCACTAGGGTGCGTTTGGTTCAGCAACTAGGAGTGTTTGGTTTTGCATTTAAACAACACATAGGTTGTGTTTGGTTTTTGCTTATCTTTAGTAAATAATTTATCTAGTTAGATATAAATTGAAACGTGAATATTTTTGCAACACGGGTTGTTTGGAAAGTGGAAAACATTAGATTTTATTAATATGGGAAACGTTGTATAAACGAATAGGTCATGCCAAAATTTCTATAAATTACGATACTTAGTATTTTTCGCTACAACTTCTATTATCTTTGAAAACCGATAAAAATGATTAAGTTATAGATTAAAGATATTTTATTTATAATTATACAATAACCCGACAACAAACGAAAACTATAATTTTACAAATGAGACAACTATTTTAGCTACGACCCGTCAATAAGACGAAAGATTAATTTATAAAATATTATTTTATAAATTCTCGACAAGAAGGTAAAATCATAACTTTTGTAAAAGCTTTACAAACATCGTTTACTTAATTCATAACTTTAAGACGTGTGTCTACTTTTATGCAAGGACTTTTTATTAATTAAATTGGTGTCGAAATATTTTGTTTCAATTATTTTCTCACGTTCCTTATATAATACTTGCAAGGTATTATAGACCTCGATTATTCTTTTGGGTGTTTGTCCTTGTTATATAATTCACCATATGAATTATATACTTGTCCATTTTTCATATGTAATATATACGGAATATATTACATACTTGGCTTTTATTTTTTGATTTATTTTATTTAACCAACCACCGAACTATTACAACTTGAGATCCAAATCCTTATCAACGCTGTAATCATCCATCGGAAAACCCAAATACATTATCCTAAGCTAGTGGGTCATAACTGTTAAGATAACCCGCAACTCCTTGGTCGAGCCGTTCTGGTTTCCGTTTGTGTTGTGCTTAATATGTGCACTTCTGCCCATCGTTCTTCATCATCGAGGTGAGTTTATAGTCCCTCTTTTACTTGTTTTACATTGCTTTACAAATCTCGGGGGAGAATACATGCTCGTTACAATTTGTTTACACATTCAATTACAATCTTTTTTACATACTTGATTGCATACTTGATTTCGTAACTTGGTTACATACACGTTTACAAAATTGTTTACATACTCATTACAAACTCGGTTACTTGATTGATATCACACCCTTTCTACTTATGGATTTAAGTATTTAAAGATGTTTATGAATACAATGGTTATTTCTTCATTGGACACAAGTATTTTCAGTTACCATCTCCTGTTTACGTATTGCCTAAGTAGCAATTAGACCACTCTCTTGCCCGAAACTATCATGAACCGTTAATTATGGTATAACAAATTGGATTGGTCTCAGTAAGCGTGAATCTTATAAATAGATCTATTTGGACTAATTATCCCTATCCGGGTGAGTAGCTCTCACTACCCACGGGGCTCCTGATAAACAGATATATATCATGTCTAATCTCATTGGGTGTCTTGGTCCAAGGGCACCGGGTAGAGCAGCGGAATACACTTTTGCATATTATATAGCTACACAAATTAGCTTCGAAAAAGTTCAGAGCATACTCACCGTAGATACTTTTTATGTGATACTGTATGCTTTAACGGAGTACATACATTTGGAAATCTTGTGGTCCAACACTAACTTTGTCGAACATTACTGATTACTAAACACTTTTTATTATACTGTGGTGAAGCAGTAGACACTATACTCTTTCGATTCTGCATTTACACTTACATTTTTGCGACTATTATAAGGATTGAAATGGTCACACATACTTTATAAATCTTTTGATTTCCACAGATGGTCATACATACGTTATAAATCTTTTGATTTCAGCATTTACAATTACAAAAATCTATGAACTCACCAACTTTATGTTGACACTTTTAAGCATGTTTTTCTCAGGTGAATTAGATGCTTGGCTTACTTGATGTGCATTGGAGTCTAAATTGACAAGATTTCATTCATGGATTTCTACTTACATATAAATGATCAAATCTCGTTGTATCGCTTTCAAGCTTTTCATTGTGATGCAATTATGGGACAAATCTTATTTCAATTTCAAGAAAATCAACGAGATTACTTTTCAAACGACACATTTAAAGGTCGTTCTCTTGTATCTTGTGCTGTTGTATTATGAAGTAATGCTCCCGGACTCTCATTTTGCTGCGACCTAATTTTGAGGGTGTTACAGATTGGTATCAGAGCACTGGCTATAGAGAACTAGGTTGCATATGTTACCTAGACTATAATCGTTTTCACAAACATTGCATCACATCAAACATTTTCCAAGTGCATACACACTACTTGCTTACTTGCTTACATTACTTGTTACATTAAGTGCTTACATGACATACATATATATAATATATATGCTTGCCTCCCTTTTGCGTATATCGTACGTTCATTTACATAAGAGTTATTTATATAAATACCAGAACATTTCTTAAAACATTGTGAGCTACACAATTGTCTCATTTTACTTCTTAAACATTGTGAGTTGCACAATGGTCTCACTTCGTTCTCAGACATTGTAAGTTAAACAATGGTCTCTAAAAAATATATATTTTTTCATAACTTTATACAATATCGTATTACACGAAAACCGTCATAATTTTGTTTACATGGAATTATGTATGAATCTAAGTATTACAAGTCATGTATGGGTGGAACTTGTAATACGAGGATTGATATGATAATTGCTATGTTAACAAAACCCGTCACAGTTCTGTTTACTTAGGATTATATATGAATCTAACTATTACAAGTCTTGTATGGGCGGGACTTGTAATAGGAGGATTAATATGATAATTACTATGTTGACTCGTTCATAAAGACTTTTATCTTATTTACTTTAACCGTGTGCTCATTAACTATTTTGAACACTGTATCGATTTCTGTTGGGTTAACAGATTTGATGAGACAAAAGAGTAACAGAATGAAACATAAGGACTAAATCGTCAGGATCAGAATTCTACAAGCTGGTAGAGAATTATGAAAAATTGGTCAAAGATTTACAAGATAAAGATTAGAAAAGTATTTAAATTAGTTTCCTTATCTTATGATTTACTTCCTTTGTAAGTCTTGATCTCTCCATATATAAAGAGATCATAGACATAGGTTTACTGTATCCCAAAAACATAGAACTCTCCCAATGAGAGTCTAGAAAATATGTGTGTATACACTATAGTTAGTAGTTAGTTAGTTAATAGTTATTTAGCTAATAGTTAGTCTATAGTGTTTAGCCTCAAGGATTGTAAATCCCTGTTACTAGTTAGAGTAACCGTTCTATGATTTGATCACATAGAATTAGGGCTGTGATTAATAAAAGAAAACCATATGATAACATTGATTTGTTCCTTATTAATTCCGTTGTGCAAATATTCAATCTGTGTTATCATTATCCTAGATGAGAACTAATCATTCTCGAGTCTTAAACAATCTAAGGAGTTATATCAAACTCCACAATTGGTATCAGAGCCTCGTGGATCTCAATCTAGGATATACAAGGTTGTTATTATGTTCGAATCTATGAAGAAAAAGTGTGTCGAAGTTCTGCTTTTGGTGATTTGAACAATCAGTGATATTAGGGTTTGTCCAAACCCTAAATCTGGTAAGCAAAGGACGACATAACAATATGTATGTTGTTGTTTGGTTTGAATTTGTTTTTGTATGAAAACACGCAGCAGGCTAACTACAATCAGGTTGTCGTCAAGGATCAACAAGATGGTCAGTTACTGGTTGATTCATTCCTACTTGGAGTTTTGGTTTACTTGTTAAATTCGGTCAGATTAGGGTTTTTCCCAAACCTTGATCGATAAACAGGAAAAGGGTTTTTCTTAAACCCTAAATTGGTAATGAACCAAGGTTGGTGTGATCTGATCTTTCTATATTGCTGCTGCTATGTACTTTAATTCGATCCAAGCAGCAAAGTGCTTTCTAGTTCGATATCAAAGTGTATACACGAAGTTGTTAAGACCTCTAATTCGTAAAGGGTTTTTAAAGTGACACGTAATAAAAAGGTGAAACTAGGGTTTTAACAATAAACCCTAATTCAATGACGACACAAGATTTGACTAAGAGGGTTTGATATGAGGTGATCTCATTGTACAACGTTACGAGGTTCATGATGGTTTCAATATTCGAATGCAGCTATCACAGGTTTGTTTATACTGCTAGTCTTGAAAGTTAATACTGCTCCATATAGTGTTAGTACTGCTCGAATAGTGACAGATTAGCAACAGATTAAGTGTCACAAAAAGCCATGGAAGGAAGGAGTCATCAGATCTGTGACAGTTTAGTAACAGATTTGTGACAGAAAAAGTGTTGCTAAAGGCTATGGGAGGAAGGAGAATGCAGTTTAGTGACGGTTTAGCAACAACTTTGTGACACTAAAAAGTGTCGTCTGGATACTTAAAAAAAGTATCCTTAATAGTAGTTATATGTTTGTACTACTTGGATGAGAGTGTTTTCATAATGCTCATTGAAAGCAGTTTGTGGTTCACACAGGTATTGAAGTTGTAGTTTATACTGTTTGGAATCGAGCTTGGATTATTAATACTGCTTGGATGTTTATTAGTCTTGCTAATAGTGTTTGTTAGTACTGCTTGGGATAACATGGTTACTACTGCTTGTTTACTTCGTTAATACTGCCAGCGTATAAACTTAGTGCTGCTCGTTTAGGAGGTTAATAGTGTTCGACCTCACTTAGTACTATTGGCAATATACGTTTGTACTGCTAGTGTTAGCAGATATCAGACAGTACACGTTTTGGTACTTGTTTGGATCTCTGACAGAACTGTTCTTTCACAACAGTTTATTCTTATTGGTTATATTATATGGCTATTATTTTGGGATTTATTGAAGATGTGATTACGAAGACGATTGATTATCACTTATTTGATGTTGTAGTTGAGTTATTTAGATGCGTGTTCTTATCATATCTTAAAGTGGGTGTTACACTTTAAAGATAACTTGTTCATTTTATATGATGTTGACGAAGACTTGAAGGGGAAGCAGTTTACAAGGAAGTTTGTTTCATTCAGGGAGATCTATGATCTCAACTTCAGGGGAAGTTCATGCAAGAATTTGTTTGTTTTGTCATCATCAAATAGGGGAAGATTGTTGGGTTTACAGATTTGATGAGAAAAAAGAGCAACAGAATGAAACATAAGGACTAAATCGTCAAGATCAGAATTCTACAAGCTGGTGGAGAATTATGAAGATTGGTCAAAGATTTACAAGATAAAGATTAGGAAATTTTTAGTTTCCTTATCTTATTGATTTACTTCCTTTGTAAGTCTTGATCTCTCCCTATATAAAGAGATCATAGACATAGGTTTATTGTATCCCAGAAACATAGAACTCTCCCAATGAGAGTCTAGAAAACATGTGTGTATACACAATAGTTAGTAGTTAGTTAGTTAATAGTTATTTAGCTAATAGTTAGTCTATAGTGTTTAGCCTCAAGGATTGAAAATCCCTGTTACTAGTTAGAGTAGCCGTTCTATGATTTGATCACATAGAATTGGGGCTGTGATTAATAAAAGAAAACCTTGTGATAACATTGATTCGTTCCTTATTAATTCCGCTGTGCAAATATTCAATCTGTGTTATCATTATCCTAGATGAGAACTAATCATTCTCGAGTCTTAAACGATCTAAGGAGTTATATCAAACTCCACAATTTCCCTTGATTGTTTTACTCCCCGTCTCGAAGACGAGTTTTAAACACTCGTTCCATGCTCATTAGAACAACTGCATTGTCATGTTATCCACCACCTTGAAGGTTATGTGAGTACGCGTATTGCATCAGAAATTATTAAGTAGGATGATTTATAATCTCTTTATTTGAAAGGATTGGGATGCCTCTTTATTTAAATAAATAAATTGTAAATCAACAAACCATAAGTTTATCAATTCATTATTTACATAAATTGGGACCCTTCTTTATGCAAATAATGAATTATAAATGAGTGGGCTTAAGGGTATCCGATATGACACAAGTATGAACTCGAACCTGACAATCACCGGAATCCATTAAAAAGGTCTAGAAACACAATCATGTCTTACTACTCAGCAGAATCTTAAGGCCTCATTTGAACTACCTTATCTCATTCTTAAGTTATTACTTTTACCGTTACAAATCTTTACGATCATGAACTTTTTGTGGAGCTAACCGACTTATGCACACTTAAGCTAATGGATTTGATTCATCCTCAAACTAACGACTGAGTACAATATTCCGTCACCTATTACATAAGCTCTCCCGCGAGCTCCTCCTATTTGTTGAACTTTATCCTGGGGATATTGTTTCTCGAAATGTCCTCACTCTCCGCATCCCATCACTAATTGTTATAGTTATTGTTGTTATGGTTGGTGTTGTTGGGTCCTGGAGCGGTCCCAGCTTGTACAACTTTATCCAATAGATAATACTACCCCCTTTAAACCAGATAAACACCTATCGACGAAACATCTAGTCGTACTATTCATTTCGGGCCACTAGTATGAAGACTTAGGTCGCGATACATCCTAGTACGGCCTAAGTAAGTTGAATACTTATATCTATTAGCCTCGTCCGATATTAATCATAGAACATTACATATATCAGAAACTAGACTCTGCCCTTAAACATTTAAAACTTTATACAAACATACTCACGCGACTACACTTTCTCCTTCCATGCTTTCGCTATTAAGAGACTTTCTTTATAACACATTTATATCAATCATAAAACCTGTAATGATATTTTTGAGATACCTATTTTGATGGATTAAATATCTTGGTCAAACCAAGCCAAAATTTTTGGTATATTGAGAAGTGTCGAAACATCTAATTTTGCTGACTAAAGTTATCAACGTCATGTTTAAAAACTGGTCATTTAATCTTAAATCTTTTCTTGGTCACACAGTAGGTTAGCAAGAATCGAATCCCGGGATGGGATTCCTTTAAGGGGTAGGTACTGTAACAACCGACATTTTTAGAACTTTAAACGACTAATTTACCCTTTGACTTTTTAGGTCTGTCTTGACTTTTTGACTTTTGACATTTTATTATCACGTAAAAACAATAACCGCGTAACCGGTAATTTTTCGAAACATAGTTAAATAATAAATTATAATTATTATTACATATCTCTCATTTACAAATTTATTTTTCAAACTTATTTGACTTGAAAACGAGAAGATATATGTTAATCCTAAGTTGACTTATCAAAAATGACCCGCCAAAATAAGTTATTAACTATGGGGTATACTAGCGTTTGACATAAAATGACATTTCAGACAACTTTTCAGTTTTACCCGAGACCCAAAAACGAGTAGAAAATGACTAAAATACCCTCGCAAAATTTTGAAGACCGCACATAACGCGTACCGACACAAAAATAATTAAATTTATATTTAATTATCATAATTTATTTAATAAAAATACTTAATAAATTATTTAATATTTTATTGAAAAATGTTTGTTGAAAACGCGAATATTTAAATCAAAGTTTATTTTATTTTATTTTTCGAGCAAAGCTTACCGTGATGCCTAATAATTAACAAAACATTTTAAATAACTTTATACAAGTAAATACTCATTTTTGTGGGAAAAATCATTTGGAACGCAATGACGTAAGTTTCGTATCCTAAATCATCCGTTAAGTAGCTTAAACGAGCCCCAAACCATTATTTCACGAAAATTACACTTCCGGTCCCTGTGGTAATATTTACCTAAAACCCCCTAGACTATGTTATACTTGACATTTTTTATATAACTTTCAAATATATATATATATATAAACCTAATTAGGGGTTCTTCCTCATTTTTTTGATAACCCTAGCCTCCCACACACATACTCTCTATTTTTTTCGGCGCCGCCTCCGGCCAAACTCCGGCCAGCCGGCGTCGGCCACCATCTCCTCCACGCCACCACAGATCCACCAACACCATCGTCACCTTCATCGCCATGGCATCCAACGCCACAACAACACCACCTCTACCCCATCGATACCACCACAACCGTCACCCCGTCTCCATTACCAACTGCTGCAGCAGCCGTTGTCACCACACCACCATCCTCTGCTGCCATCCCCACCTTCATCACCACATCACCATCATCGCCACCCCACCCACGCCACCATCTCCACCACGATAAGGGTGTGTTTGATATTAAAAACGACCCAAAGAGGTGCGTTTGGTTTGGGTCCGCACCAAGGGTGCGTATGGTTTAGCAGCAACATAAGGTGCGGTTGGGTGTTTAAAACGTATAGGGTGGGTTTGGTTTTGATAGAAACACCACAAGGGTGCATTTGGGTTGCAGCCACCACCATAGGGTGCGTTTGGTTTTAATAGTCCTAGAAAGGGGGTGTTTGTTTATGGGTTTAAACAACCAAAGGGGTGTTTGGTTTTAGGGTTAACGGCAGCCAAACAGGCTGTTTGGTTCAGCCACTAGGGTGTGTTTGGTTTAGCAGCTAGGAGCGTTTGGTTTTGCGTTTTTAAACAACACATAGGTTGTGTTTGGTTTTTGCTTATCTTTAGTAAATAATTTGTCTAGTTAGATATAAATTGAAACGTGGATATTTTTGCAACACGGGTTGTTTGGAAAGTGGAAAATATTAGATTTTATAAATATGAGAAACGTTGTATAAACGAATAGGTCATGCCAAAATTTCTATAAATTACGATACTTAGTGGGTGTTTGGATGTGCGTTATGATGGTGATTATCTGATTATTTCATTTACAAAACGCAAATAAGTAGTTTTTAGTGTTTGGCAACTTCTAACAATTAATTGATTATTTGCGTTTTGTTGATGTCAAAATGTGATTTTGGATAATCTATGAATGAGTTACTTTTTCAAAACGCAGGAAGTGATATTCCATGTGGCCCACAAACTTCAAGCATAATACCTATATTACCCTTCTCATTTAATTTCTATGCAGCTTAACTTGATAATGCACATGCCTACTTTTGTAATTTTACTCACTAAGTTACAAAATATAACATTTGCCAAACACATAAAAAACTAAATTATTCATTATTGTGATATCAAACAACATAATAAAATCAAGACACTATAATTTCATTACACATTGAAACGTATTATTTGATTTACCATTTTCAAAAGCATAATCTATTTTTAATTAAGCAATCAATTCACCTCTTATGGATTTTCGCTGCAAAACTTTTATTATATCTTTGAAAACCGATAAAAAGGAGTAAAATTACTAGTTAAAGATATTTTATTTCTTTTTATACACATTACAACGACAACAAACGAAAACTATAATTTTACAAATGTGCAGTACAACTTTTTTTGCTTACGACACGTCAATTAGATGAAAGAGTAATTTATATCAATATTATTTTCTAAATTATCGAACAAGAAGGTAAAATATAAATTTTGTAAAGCTTTACAAACATCGTTTATTAATTCATATACTTTAAGGAGTGTTGTCTACTTTTATTGCAAGGACTTTTTATTACATTAAATGGTGTCAAAATATTTTGTTTCAATTATCTTTATCAAGTTCATTATATAATACTTGCAAGTAAATATATGTACTCGATTAGTTCTTTTGGGTGGTTGTCCTTGTTATATATTAACCATCATGAATTATATACTTGTCCATTTTTATATGTAATATTTACGGAATATATTACATACTTGGCTTTTATTTTTTGATTTATTTTATTTAACCAACCACCGAACTATTACAACTTGAGATCCAAATCCTTATCAACGCTGTAATCATCCATCGGAAAACCCAAATACATTATCCTAAGCTAGTGGGTCATAACTGTTAAGATAACCCGCAACTCCTTGGTCGAGCCGTTCTGGTTTCCGTTTGTGTTGTGCTTAATATGTGCACTGCTGCCCATGTTCTTCACGTCGAGGTGAGTTTATTAGTCCCTCTTTTACTTGTTTTTCATTGCTTTACAAAATCTCGCGGGGAGAATACATGCTTGTTACATTTGTTTACACATTCAATTACAATATCTTTTACATTACTTGAAATTGTACTGTATTTCGTTAATGGTTACATTAACGTTACAAAAATTGGTTACATTATAATTACATAATAGGTTAATTGACTTGATATCACACCCTTTCTACTTGTGGATTTAAGTATTTAAAGCTGTTTATGAATACAATGGTTATTTCTTCATTAGACACAAGTATTTTCAGTTACCATCTCCTGTTTACGTATTGACTAAGTAGCGATTAGACCACTCTCTTGCCCGAAACTATCATGAACCGTTAATTATGGTATAACCAATTGGATTGGTCTCAGTAAGCGTGAATGTTATAAATAGATCTATTGGGACTAAATTATCCCTATCCGGGTGAGTAGCGCTCTACTTCCATGGGGCTCCGATAAACGGATATAATATCTTGTTCAAATATCTCATTGGGTGTCTTGGTCAGACACCGGTAGGGCGGAATACACTTGGCATATTATATGCTACACAAATTAGCTTCGAAGTCATGAGCTTAGCGCAACAGTAGATACTTTTTATGTGATACTGTATCTGTTATAGTAGTCACATACATTTTGGAAATCTTGTGGTCCACACTATCTTGTCGAACATTACTGATTACTAAACACTTTTTATTATACTGTGGTGAAGCAGTAGACACTATACTCTTTCGATTCTGCATTTACACTTACATTTTTGCGACTATTATAAGGATTGAAATGGTCACACATACTTTATAAATCTTTTGATTTCCACAGATGGTCATACATACGTTATAAATCTTTTGATTTCAGCATTTACAATTACAAAAATCTATGAACTCACCAACTTTATGTTGACACTTTTAAGCATGTTTTTCTCAGGTGAATTAGATGCTTGGCTTACTTGATGTGCATTGGAGTCTAAATGACAGATTTCATTCTACGGATTTATAATTCTATAACAAACTGATCAAATCTCGTTGTATCGCTTTCGAGCTTTTCATTGTGATGCGATTATGGGGACAAATTTATTTTCAATACAAGAAAAAATCAACGAGATTACTTTTCAAACGACACATTTAGAGGTCGTTCTCTTGTATCTTGTGTTGTTGTATTATGAAGTAACGCTCCTGGACTCTCATTCCGCTGCGACCCAATTTTGGGGGTGTTACACCGTTTATCCCGATTAGCCTATTACAATACAAGACCTTGTAATAACTGAGATGATCGATAACATACCTTGTTCAACTTAATATGAATTAAGGCTAAAAAATCTCCCCTTGTTTTGGTCTTATTTGATCTCACCAACGTTGATGTTCTTGATGGAGGTAATCTTGATTTGACTTTATCTTCCTCGATGATGAAGATATGACGTTTGAGCTTTGCCTACTTTGGTCTTGTCTTTGTCTTTTCTTGTTTGTAATGGCTTTGTTCATTCATGCTTTAGACGACCGATGACATTTTTTCGGTGTCGTTTATGTGATCTTAGTCTCTTGAGCCTTCATCTTTTGACTTTTGAGTTCTTGAGATTTTAATCTGCATAATCTTTCCTTGACATAAATCATCTTGATTTGAATTTCTGGATTCAACTTAGTGCTATTGTCCGCATACTCATACTATTGCATCTTGTTTGACTTTTCTTGAACATATGGCTAACATCTCCTATATTACAATTCTCGATTTGACTGTGAAGATCTTTGTGGAAGTTTAGGATTCACTACACTCTATGATGCTAAAGTGATTGGACTTTTAGAGCCAAGCAGTATGAGTATGCGGTAAATGATTCCGACTTCGCTGTTCATGTTTGCAACGACGAAGTTGAATCTGCATTTAAAGGTTAGTGATAACAAGAGCTATGAACGAAAGAGTCTTTGTCATTCGTCGATACGATTGCAATAACCACAGTTCCCCTTAATCAAGTATATTACCTGCCTGTGATCAGATAGAAATTCTATATGAATCTTCTTGATAGGGTTTCACATCAAGCTGTATAGCATTCTCGTTACCGGAGCGTCTCAAAGCAAACAATACGGTAAGAGTGAATTAGATAGTTATTATCTTTCTGATTAAGTCGTCAACTCATTTACTGGATCAAATAGATATCTAGTTATCACAAGTTCGATTCATATAGAATCTCTCAAGTCACCTACCAAGAGCTTGTTTGATGTTGGCTCAAGCAGGATTTCCATCGTCATTGTGATACTAAAAAGTATTACACAGATGTTCTGGCAAGATCTAAGGATTATGCGTAGGACTCTTTGTTACAGCTTGTGAACTTTATGTGTTCAAAAAGTGTATTCTTGACTAGTGTCCGAAGATATTTTATTTGATCTTTTGGCTCTAGACTCGCTTTTGGGCATTTGGTTTTAGTAATCAGAGGCGGCGGGGGGGCGGGTTGAGCTGATGCCAACCATTCAATATCAACAATCTCTAAGTGAGATGTCAATAGATAACGTGTGTATCTCCGTGAAAAATGAGACAAGTTTCTTTTGAAAGAAACTCGAATAGCTGGGAAGGGTTGTGCATTGCATCATTGGGTCCATGGCGACTTGCTTCAATATCAACAATCATCATGTGTGATTGTGGATACGATTATGTATTGAACCCGGTTTCTGACTAGTTGGTGTGGAGGGATGGCGTTGTTTTTCACCCTTTATCCATACATTTCTTTTTCATTCTTCAACCCCTTCAATGCTTACCAAGACGTCATCACTAACACCTTGTTGTGATTGTTCTAGTGTTAGCTCAATCTTAGTCAGCATTATTCCCTTATACTCATTCTTTTCCAATCATACCTAAGGACTTCTAATCTAACTATGGAATGTCCATGGGTAGATCCCTCCGGTTCTGGTTGGATCATAGTACTTATACCTAACCTTAACCACCTTATGACTTCATCGACGTCGTAAGATTAATTGGTTTTTGGGTATAGAGATCGAACCATAAAACCATTTTCTAACATTCTTTCATCTGTATCAAAGGTTTTTATTTTGAAATACTCCCCTTACACATGTGCTCGAGATTCAAAATTGTTTTGCACATAAAGGAAAGAGTTGCACTTAGAGTCTTAAAGATCACGTTCTTCTATATCACATTTTAATCACATTTTCTCCTTTTATTTTAAATAATATATGATTTAGTATTTGAAATACCAATTGATTAAAATTTATGACATGAAAAAATTCCAGAAGGAGAAAAATTATACCACGATATTGCATGAATTCATTTTCTGATAGCTCTCCTTCAACACAGTATGTGGGATACCACTAATTTTGAAAACTTGACATTACAAGGAAAAAATGATATGACACCACAATGATGTTGATGACGGAGTGAGATGCCTTAATGAACAATGTATATTATTAATTGACATTATAATTTCCACATTTTAATTTCACATTTTAATTTCCCGAAATGTGTCTGGATACATAAAATTGACATTTATGAGATGTACCCAACACATTAAAAGACTTTGTTTTAAAAGCTCCCCCTCAAAAATTAATATATATAAATATGACATTTTTCAGAAAAATTGATACCACAATTTTTAAACTTATTAGAGGAAGGGAGTGTTGAACACACAATTTTAACAAATACCACTTTTTATGGAAAGATACCATAAATTATATTGTAAACAATTTGACATGAAAAGTTCTTTTTGAAAAATTGTGTTCAACGGTTTTTAAAACACATGATAGAAGACTTCTCTTCTATTTGTAGAGTAAGCGTACTGAAGCGTACACCGCCCTATTACATTCGGGTCCCAGTTATGTACTGAAATACACATAAGTCATAAAGAAAATTTAGAAATGACATGTTTTAAAAAGTTTGAACTCTTGCTCGAACTTCATTTACACGCCCGTGTCAATGTTAATCGACATTTCTAGGTACGTAAATGTTATCGATTCCAAGAGACATGTCGAGAAGATTCTTTTTGGTATTTTTTGAAATTTTTTGAAATTTTTTGATTTTATATTTTGTTTTTCTAGATTTTATATTTTACTATTTCTTTTTGTTGGTTTTATAATTTTGTATTTTCTTTTTTCAAAAATATTTATAAATCAAAATAAAGAGAAAAATAAAAATATTTACAAATTCGATGTTTGATGGATCAAGCAGATGCGTTTACTAGAACCTTCAGTTCTTCTGGAGTCAAACATCTCATACCGAGTCGTCTGACAAGATACTTAAACCTATCTTCCGACAGAGCTTTAGTAAACAGGTCAGCTAACTGGTATTCAGTTCTAACAAAGAATAATTCAATAATACCATTTTCAATCTGTTCCTTTATGAAGTGATATCTGACATCGATGTGCTTGGTACGAGAATGCTTGACTGGATTGCACGAGATGGCTATGGCTGCCTTTGAATCACAATACATCGGTATTTTGTCAAAGTGGAAGCCATAATCCGTGAGCTGAGTTCTTTACCATAGAACTTGAGCGCAACACGCAGATAAAGACACATACTCGGCTTCTGCTGAAGACATTGAAGTGCAGTCCTGCTGGTATGTGCTTAAATACACTTATCTTTTACCTAATAAAACGAGCTAAAAAGACCAATAATGACCAATAAATACAGAAAAATGCATTGTATTCGTTTGTATCGTGAATTGTGTCTTACAGGTAACGTATATTGCACAAAAGGACAAAAAAAGAAGCAAAATGGACAAAGCCGAGCACGGGAATGGCATATACATTTTTAATAGGCCAACCCACACCCATTTTAATGGGCCGGGTCAGCCCATTAAGAGTTATACTTATAAACCCTTTAAAACTTAAAATCCATAAACCCTTACCAATTGCCTGGCCTAATTATATAACATAAGCCCAACACTACTTTCCTATACCCGGTCCAAAGAAGTCCAAGTCAACACCTATTTATAAAACTCTTGAGTCAAAAACGGGTCAAAACAAATGTACTGTACATCTTTTACCTCCTTTCCTATCCTCCCATTTTCACCCACCATTAACCAGGGTAAATCATCTCAATCACCCACGTACTCCCATCCTTCTAGAACCTAGAAATTGACACGTCTGACACTCAGGATTCCACGCTGGCGATCCTAATGAATATGATTGGAGGATGTGAAGTGCACTCAAATCAAGGGCTGTGATCATTAGATTTAGAGTTGCTTATTGATGGATGGCTTAGATTAAAAGGATGAGGAGCGTCCAGAGGGCTAGAAGCTTCACCTCACTCCTATAAAAGGAGGCCTCTCACACACAGTTGGGGCATCTAGGAGTAGGAGTAGCTTTAGGGTAGCTTATTATTTAGCTTATTGTATTTCTTTCCAACTTATTGTATTTCTTTCCAGCTTATTGTATTTCTTTTTAAAGCATTGTACTCTTTTTATAATATAAATAAAATTTCAGTTTACCTTACATTGTTCTTTAAATTTCTGTTTCACTTTTAATGTTTTTTAAATAATAAGTTGTCTTGATAAGCTGCTCTAATAAGTTCTTAACCACCTTAATATTTTCTGTTTACACTGATAGGCTTAATAAGCTTATTAGTGTAAGCCTTGTTCATTTGAAATTGAAATCATAAATAAGCTTAGAAGATAAGCTAGCCATGGATGAGCTTATGGGGTTTTTAGATTGCTTAATTATAAGCTGGGTAGGATATTAGAGCTTATTTGGTTATAATAATCCCTGTTTGGTGCAAGGGATCAAAATACACTTTGTTTTCTCTTTAAATCTTTTCTAAGTACCTATTTACTGTTTCTGCTTAATGCTTGCTTATTCTTGCTTATCAATCCTTATTAGTGCTTATTTATTGCTTATTGTTGTCAATTCATACTTGTTTTAGCTTAATGAGTCTAGTTTATGGCTTAGCTTAATTTGATTTGAGTTCTCGTTATAATCTATCCTAAATCAGTTTTAGTAGCTTTTTGATTTAGCTTAATGGTTAGTGCTTATTTTTCCTAGGACATTGCTTAATTGTCTTTAATAACCTTGAATCTTCATCTGTTTTCATAAAAATCAGCTTTTTAGGATCTGTTTTAAACTTAGTTTTAGCTTTTGCAAAGCATAAAGGGGTGTTTGGCTAGCAGTATTAACATCCTAGTCAATACTGCTAGAGGTTGACTTGGCTATTAAGCCATCTTTGATTAGCTTAAAATCAGTGTTAAAAGTAGTTTAGAAGTATCTTAAGGTAGTTTCACTAAGTTTTACATGATTTGAGTTTGATTTTCAACATTTCATAGTCTAAATTGGTTTTATTCAGCTTATTTGAAAAAGTTGGCAAAAATGAGTTCAAGGTTATGAATTTGTGTGTTTTGTAAGTCTAAAATCAGTTAAGAGTTAATTTAGTTAAATGTCAAGTTTTCTAGCCTAGTGATTAAGTCTGCAAGTATTTTTCAAAGTCAAAGAAAATCTAAAAATAAGTCCATCTATCACTTTTTATCAGCTTATTTTTTAAGGCCTAATTAAGTTCAAAATGTCTAAGATTGATTTTATAAGTTCATTGGCCTCTAGGGAATGCTGCAATTGAGTTTTAAAGGTCTGACTTATTAGTTTGGTAGCTTATTTTGAAGCTTAAAAACCCCCCCTTAGGTTGATTTGAAAACTATTTTGCTTATAAGCTTATTTGAGGATTAGAGATTTTCAGCCTTGGTTTATTGCTTAATTGAGGTATTTAATGCTTATTAGGTCTAGGATTATAATTGTTTTTAGTTTTTCAGTTCTCTTTTTAGCTTATTAAGTCTTTGAATGCCAAACAGTTTAGTTTTTCTAATTGTAATTAAAGTTTGCAGACTGTCAACTTATTTCTGTGCTTATTTGTGAGTTTTAGAAAAAGTCGTTTTACAAAAGTTGCTTAATGTCAGCTTATTATTAAGTTTTCAAAAAGAAAAATAAAAAAATAAAAAAATAAAAATTGTTTCATAAAAAGAAGAGGTCACAAGGGTCGAACCTGTGACCTCCCCTTTCATAGCCAATGTATTTAACACACACTTTAACCAAACGTGCCCTTGGGTCTTTTTCAAACACATCTTGCACCATTAAACTTATATAGTGTCTTTTTCAGTTTTAACTTTTTTAGATTATTTAGCTTATTACAGCTTATTTGAGTTAACTTATTTTCTCGTTTTATTTTTCTTAAGTCTAGATTTGTGCAAAGTACTTTTCATTAATTTTTTAGAATTTTTATAATTAGTCTAATATTTTTAATAATTAATTTAGATTAAAACTGTTTTTAATTAATAATAAATAAAATAAAAACCAAAAAAATATAATTTTTTCCTAAAAATTATTTTTAGTCATTTTGGATTTATAAAAATTAAATTTTCATTTGTAGGGCTTAATTTTGATATACTTGCTAACTTAGTCGCGTTTTAGGATTCCCGTTATTATTTTTAGCTTTAATTTTTAATTGTCTTAATCGTTACTTGCGTTTGCATGTTTTTATGCGTTTTCATTAGTAGAATTAGAATCCAATTCAAAATCTTTAAATATTCAAATCACGCGATCACAAACTTAACCGATTCTCAATTCACATCTCGTCGGGATACGACTCGGGAAGGTTTTGAATTTTACTTTGGATAAAAGTAATCTGCTAGAATCCTCACGGAATACTTATTACTATACTATTATTGACTAATCCTTATACTATATATTATGTATACGTATCGAGATGAATCAGCCCGTTAGGATGAGTGCGGTAAGGTCTACCAAAAGGAACAGCCTCCCCGGGTCAGATAAGAATCGCTGGCCGTTGACGAATCCCGGGTGGGGAAATAACAGGAGCAATGAGAAACTCAGATGATGGTTTAAAAGTATCATGAGATGACGATTCCGATGGTGAGGACGGTCTAGATGCGACCCTGTCCCTCCACCTCGAAACCATAGCATCATGAGCGGCAAGAGACTCATGCCTCTCGGGTCTCTAATCAGCAGGCTCAGACTCACTGTCCGCCTCCGAGTTATTAGAACACAAGAAGGGTAAAACCAATGGCAAGTCTGGTACAGGAGGTAAAGAATCCTCTGATGGATCAGAATCAAAAGAAGATGAATAATCCACCAGATCAAGTACTCCGACATGTGAGATGACAGGAACTGCTCCCACCTCCGGTGCAACTATAGGATCAGCCGGAACAATAGGAACCTCAGGGATAACCAGGATAATAGCAGGAATAGTGCCAAAGAGAATCACTCGTGGGGCATGAAAACCCACACACTCCTCAGACGAATCCGACTAAATAGAAATAATAGGAGCTGCCATGACCTGCACAAGCAAGAGTTTATATAAATCCCCTTTATATCAAACCATGCAAGGTGCGTGTAATGCAAAAGAAAGTAAAGATGGTGTAAAATATAATCACGGCAAAATTAATCGTATTATAATTATGGAAGTGTATTATAATTAATACTCGCATACTTATCGATATTAATTATATACGTAAGCAGGTAAACACGTAGGATCACATACTGTTTATAGACCAGACCTAAATATACTACCTCCTGGGCTCTGGATACCAATCTGTCACACCTCCAAACGGGGCCTGGACGGAATACGTGTCTAGAGGCGTGACGTCATTATATATATCACACAAGATACAAAGAACGGCCTCTAAGGGTACGTTTAGAAATCCAACATCATTGCATTAAATAAAATAGTTAAGGTTTTACATTGGTTTAAAGATAATATGCGGAAGCGAATAAAAGGTTTTAAAGTTTGACAACGATGTTAACATAGACATTAATAAGTCTTGAAAATCGGCCCAAAGCATGGCTACACCATGAAGCAATCAAAGACATCCATAGCTAAGCACCTGAGAAAAACATGCTAAAATGTCAACATAAAGTTGGTAAATTCATAGGTTTGAATTTGATATAAGAGTGGACCACAAATTTTACAAAACGCATGTGACTATTATAACAGGATACAATATAATATAAAAAGGCATTTACGTTGCATAAGCTATATGATACGTGGCCTAAATGTAATGGGAGCATGTAAAATGCTAAATAAACTTGCCTTGACGGGTGCCAACATGGCAGCATTCACCGTATCTTCGACATGGTATACGTCATTGATCATGTGAGAGCCCTACTTACAAGATAACCAGGGCTATTAATTAGGCCATTAGTTTATATATTACAACACTCGCGCTACTTACCATTCCAATTGATCTAGTAATCTAACGGTTCTGATAACTGGGCATACTCGTTTCAACATTTACTTAAGCAACACTTAAAAAGATTAGGAAAACGTAAAGCATTTGTGTCCAATGTTTAAAAGCAAGCAATGTTTCTCACCCTAAATAGTAAGTAAAGTAGTAAAAACGTTGAGGCTATGAAATCACCTTTAGCAAGATGATGAGAACCGGTTAAAATTAACGTAAAAGAAAGATGATATAGAAATCTAGCCGCGACTAGATAAATACGGTCTTAGGAAACAAAAAGTATTACTAATATAGTACTAATCGCTTTAATATTAGAAAGACATCCATGTGTGTTTGTTTGTTTTTGTTTTATTTTCATAAACAACTTAGTGAAATTTTAGTCATTTGTTGAATCCTGACATTTTTCTGATAGTTTCCATTTATAGAATGTTTCCTTTTTAGGAAAATTTTAGTTCACAGAGTTTATACGTCACCTCCCTCATATTTGTTTAGTTTCCATATTTCATCACGCTCTAAATCTAGTCTTAATCGCTTCACTTCTTGGTCGTTTGATTAAACATAATATTAGTTACTATTTTTGAATCTACCTCGTTTTTCAATCCGCACATCATCTATATATTTTTATGACATTTCAAATGTTTCTAATCAATAACCTAATCTATTTATATGTTTCGCCAACGTTTAGAAAGTCCAAAAATGTTCAAAGTGGTCCGAAAACCTTATTTTATTTTCCAAACTGAAATTACCTTCAAAAATGGTTTTGCGAAAATTGTTTCATGTTTCATTTGGCTACTAACTTGGCCGTTTTAGTACAGATTTTAGTGTATATATATATGTAATAACTATTTTCAAAATGAGCTCTCCAAAAACTTCTTTTACTCCTATTGAAAACATTCATAAGTCGCTCAAAACCTCAAAACAATTTTGGATCAGCAACTATGTATTTCACAAACGCTTCCAAAAATCACGCCAAACATCACAATAGTGCCTAGTCTAGCCTATTCTCCATTCACAACTAATCCACAACAAAACCACACCTAAAACTAACCTAACCCCTTCATTTCTATTGTTGCAACTCACTTTTCAACTCAATACATCACCAATCGCAAAAAGTCATATAAAACTGATTACTTCCATTTTTATAAAAGATGACAAAATATAAATTCATTTCTTTTTATAAAAAGTACCACAAACACATGGATTCTTAAGAATGAACAAGATTCATAAGAATGAAAGGATGTATCACAAGAAAGATCAATTAAATGCTTACAAGATATAAAGATCAAGAAGCCACCACACAAGATCTTACCCAAAATCACTAGTCTTGAAAACCCTCTAATAAAATTTAGAAACCCTACTTTTAGATCTGAGAAAAACCTTTAATCAAAGAACCAAATACTTCAATACCTCACCTTAGAAAACCTTAAAATTAATTGGTAACTTGTATCTTGCTAGAAATCGAAGATATAGAAACCCTAATAAGGGTGTTTGTTGCCGTGAGCTAGAGAGAGGGAAAAGAGAGATGAAATTTTTTTTGGTGAGGCTATGGAAAGAATAAATGACATAATGTGTGTTATAGTAAGGTATATATAGGACAAAGGATGGTCTAGGGTTTCATGGTTTGTTGTAACAAGTGAACAACATACACAAGGGTGTGTGTGCACCCTTGCTCAGGCTCAAAAACACCACACATGGTACCAAGGGTTCAATTTTAGGATAAGGTTCAAGTTATAAAAGTCTTGGTCTTGGTTTTGGTCAAATGGTGCTGTACACAATGATCAAGCATCAAATGAATTATGTCAAATGGGGTCTTTGGTGCATGGAAGGGGACTTGTCTATGTCACTATTCTCTTTACATGCTCACTAAATGGGTGGAATTTTAAATTAAGATGCCATTTAATTTATTTCAAAGACTTATGGTTAATTTGGTTTAGGTTTGGCGTCCCAAAATTAAATAAGGGGGGATTTATGAACAAAATTTTTGAATTATGAATACGAGTGACGATAAACTAAAGTTTACAACAAAAGATCTTTGGGTTTTTCGGAGTTCGTTAGGTCAAATCACGAAAATGCAAATTAAATGTTTAAAATGTAAAAAAAAATTATCGGCGTAGTGATCCGTAAACCACGAAACACTTAGAAATGATAAATAACTATATAATGTCTTAAACTTAATCAAATTTCCGAAGTCAGAACGCGTCAGATGACGTTTTTCAGTTTTAGCGGGTTAATCTTCCCTTGGTAACTGCCAGATTCAAAACGTAATTATAAAAGTCAAGTTATGATCGAATAAAGTTAAAATGTTGACCTTAAAATTTACGGGGTGTTATGTGTACAAAACTCTAGTAACCATTGGTTTATTTAATTGTTTTCGGAAGATATAGAGCGAATATGTTTATGGAGGAATGGATTCCATCGGTAATAGTCTTCATACTACCTTACCCATCTATGGATGATCCCCTTTAAGTATTTTAATGCGTGTTGATCTCCCTAGGGGCCTTGTAATAGTATTCATACTACCTTAGTTATGCGTTGCTTTAGCAAGATATCACATAGACCGTTTTTCGTGTAATTCGTCATGCTTCTCAGAAATACTTACACATACATCACAAGTGTGAGAAGGCAATAGAGTTAGGAGAAACTTACCAAGGACCATGCATGATTAAGTAAACACTCTTCTTTTATCATATGAATTCTCCACGTTATATTAGTTTAGTTAATTAGATAATTAGTTGAAAACCAACCTCCTTCAGAACCGAGATTTTATTGCTTTCATAAAAATATAAAAATACAAAAAATATTCTTCTTTCAACCTTTAGATCTTAGTTACATTTAGTTCGGACCTTCACACGCTATTCCCTTAGAAAACGATAACAACCCCCGTGTCTTGCCTGTACTACACTACAACGGTTAGGTACACTGCCTAAGGAGTTATAAAACTTTGTGAAGTTTGCAACATCATCATGTTATAAAAAATAGTTCTGAAATTAGATTTGTTCAAAATATAATCATAATCTCTTTAAAGTAATTACTGTATTTTAAAGGATTAGACGTTATTACGTAACAACTTAGATATAAATCATATATGCATATTCGAAAGTAAAGCAAGCATATTCGAAAGTATATGCATCATATATAATACCCCTTCCATATTAAAATAAGTGTCTCATTCTAATCTCTCTAACAATCTAATCATTCTCTCATTTGTAGTTCTAGTTAGTTTTCATATATCATTTGTAGGTAATTTTCTTCGTAGAAGAAATTTCCAAACAATCATACGAGACGATCAAGTTTAAGCAATCTTGTTTCGCATCTCCATCACATTATCAAGATCACATTTCTGTATCTTGTACATCATTTAGTAGTTGTAGTATCATTCATCATCCTTGTAAACCAAGTGTGATTGCATTGGGTTGATTCTACCTTTGTTAGAATCAGGTATTTAGCTTTGTACCGTTAAAAGGGTGTAAGCGACGTTGTGAGGCTTCTCCTCTTTTTTTTTGTTTTTTTCCAATTAAATTTCCAATAAAAAACCTAATCCTAATTCCTTTCAAATCCAAAACCCTAACCCCTCGTTTTTATGTTTTTTTGCTGTGATTTTTCAAATTGGTGATATCTTCTTTGTTTTGATTCAAATGGGTTCTAAGAGAACTAAGGAGGATGATGTGCTGAAGATCTCCACGTCCGTGTTCGTGACTAATTTTCCTGAGCAAGCGAGTGCTAAGGATCTATGGAATGCGTGTAAACAATATGGGCATGTGGTTGATGCGTTTATTCCTAACAAAAGATCAAAGGCTGGTAAGAGATTCGGATTTGTGCGTTTTATTAAAGTTTTTGATGTGGAGCGTTTGGTTGGTAATTTATGTACGGTGTGGATTGGTAGACATAGAATTCATGCTAATGCTGCTAGATTCCATAGGCCTAAGGGTTCTACTAGCAGTCATCAACCTGCTATGAAAGGAAAGATCAGAGACTCATCAATTGGGAATACTAAGGACAATGGGCATAGGGATGATGTAAGTTCCTATGCGAATGTGGTAAAAAATCAGAGCCAAGGGAATGGGGAGAATGATAGCAAGCCAGTGTTGGTTTTAGATGATTCTTGCGTAAACACACAGGATTACTCATGTTGTTTAAATGGGAAGGTGAAGGAGGTTGGAGTGTTAGAAAATCTAAAAGTGGCATTGGGGAATGAAGGCTTCACCGATATTGATTTAAGATACATGGGTGGTTTGTGGGTTATGATTGCTTTTGACTCGGTGGAGGCAAAGGAGAAGTTTTTGTTATCTACAGGAGTATGTTCGTGGTTCTCTCAGCTAATCCAAGCGTCTAGTGAACTCACTACTGATGAACAAGTTACTATGGTGGAAATTGAGGGTATTCCTTTAAAAGTGTGGAATGAAAATACTTTTATTCGAATTGCATCAAAGTGGGGAACCTTGTTAAATGTGGAGAACTTGGAGAAAGGAAATTACCATTGCAAAAGACTTTGTGTTCTCACTAAGAGTATGTCTCACATATTTGAATCATTTAAAATTAATTATAAAGGTAAGACGCATTGGGTGCGAGCCATAGAGATTCCGGGTTGGACTCCAGATTTGGATGATCAAAATGATGAGGAAAGTGACTCAGAAGATGCAGAATGTGAAGAAGTTTTTAAGAAGGATTTCGGTGAGAGTGATGAGGAGGTACAAGGGGAAAATGATGTTAGTAGGGTATCTGATACAGATGTTGAGGAGGAGAATCCAAAATCCAAGGATGATGTTGTTTCTAGTGAGCAAAATGGAAAACAATCAGAAGACCCGTTTAATATTTGTTCTCTCTTTAATAAAGATAAGATGAAGAATAATAAGGAGGTGAGCACAAAAGAGAGTTTGGAGTACCCTCCTGGTTTTACACCAAGAGAGAATGATGTTGAAAATGTTGAGATGGATAATCAGAAGGATAATTATGATGGTGAATTCGGGAATGTAAACAATATTTCTGATGAAGTGAATTTTAGCTCAGGGTTTAACACGTACAAAAAAGCAGGCGGGGAATCTATGGACTCGGGTCATTATAGAGAGTCTGAAGGTTCTCGGAAAGGTGGTTCTATATTAATGTTGATGGATTAATTGGTTAAGGTGGGACAAACTATGAGGTATAATATGGACGGGTGTATGAAGAATATTGAAGAGATCATTGAATCGCAAGGAGTGGATGGTGTTTTCCGATGAATATGTTGTCTTTAAATATCCAAGGTCTTAACCCAAAGGCTAAAAAAGATTGGGTAAAGGAGCTGTGTGTCTCTAACAAGGTGAATTTTCCTACGTTGCAAGAAACTAAAATGGAGTCTATTGATTTGTTTGAAATCAAAAGATGATGGGGTAACTTTGTGTTTGATTATGTGCATAGTGCCTCGGTTGGTAAATCAGGTGGGATTTTATATGTTTGGGATCCTAATGCGTTTAAGAAACTAAATTCAACGGTTTCAGATTATTTTGTTATGATTCAAGGAAATTGGGTATCTAATGGCAAATTACTTCTTATTATTTCGGTGTATACCCTGCAAGAGTTGTCAGAAAAGAAAAGTCTATGGGATTATTTATGTCACGTCATTGATAATTGGAAAGGTCTAGTGATTATCATGGGTGATTTTAATGAGGTCTGATGTAGTCAAATTTATACACGAATAGTATTAATCCTGTAAGAATTCTTTCCAAAATACTTCTCAAACAAGAGAAATATTAGGTAAAAATCTCACTAAAGAAAACACAATTTGTATATTTTTTATCCGGGAAGTACTTTTCCTCGGGTCGTGTCCCAACGAAATCGTGAATTGAGAATTTGGAATATTCGGATTCGAGCTAAGAATGATAAAGGAATTTTTGAACTTTTAATTATACTACAAATGTAATAGCAAGAATTAAAAAAAACAATTAACTAACTTGAAATTTAAATGCACAAAACGTAAAAACGCGAGTTAAAACTGAAATTTAAAATCTAAGGCACGACTTTTAACAAATTTTATACCTAAAAATCACAAATTTAAAATGAAAATTTTAGGAAAAAGAATTAGAATTTTTTAACTATTTTTCTATTTTTTATGATTTTTATAAGAAAAAGAAATTAACTAAAATCTATTTTAATTTCTAGAAAATACAACTTTAATGAGAAAAATATAGAAAAATGGTTTTTAAACGCTAAAAAGGTGCAGAAATTTTATAGAACAAAAAGCCCCAATTTTTATGATCTAATTGAACCCTAATTTTATCAATTAAAACTATAAACCCTAATTAATAAAACTAATTTGAAAAATATTAATCCTAATTATTATTCTAGAAAAGACAGGGTAGGGAGTGTAAGAAATGAAAGAACAGGGTAGGCGGGCAAAAATTATGAAATTTACACTACAATAGAAACGGGTAACCCTAGACTATTAGAAAAGTGCAAAACAGACCCTACGAATTTGGCTTATTATTGGCTTATTGAAAAATAAGATTCAGCAAAAACTTAAAACTACAAAGTTGTTAAACAGCTTATTCTCTACAACATTAACAAAAGCACTTTGCACTTTTATCCACAGAATAAGCTACAAAATAAGCTGAATGTTTCCTGTTACAGAAAGTGAGCTTTTAACTAGCTTTTTGAATTTGAGCTTATTTCTTGCTTATTACTTGATGAAAGTGAAAAACAAAAGAAGCTTATTGTGGCTTAGGATGTATACTAAAGGATTCTAAACAAAGATTAACTAAGCTTTAACAACTTTTACAAGAAAATTGAAATGTTAAACAGCTTAAATTGATGATGCTGATGAAATTTTGTTGCTGATGCAACTGGCAAGGCACTAAAATGCAGCTAACTTTGAGAGCTAATTACTTCACTAAATGATCCTAAGGAAACACAAAACAACTTTGAACTATAAGTTTCTTTTAAGATCCTAACATCTAAACTTCTCTCAACTGAAATTTGCCCTGGTGCTTAGACAAGATTTATAAACTCTAAGTTTTGCAATTCAACAATGTAACTCTCAAAAACTTTGTAAATCCTTATTATATGACTAAACTCAGCTGAATGTAAAGTTTTGACAAAATGCTTTTGACTTTTTGAGTCAAACAAAGACTAATCCAAACACTACCTTATAGTAACTGTCCAAACCTAAAGTAAGCTTAAATCTGTTTTAAAAGCTAAAACATCTAAATCCTTTTATCCACTTCTACTAGATTTGTCCTAATAAAGCTATTTAAGCAGTAAAAGAGCTAGCTTATTAGGAGAAATAAGCTAGTTTCTCTACTAAGCTTATATTACTACTAATGACAGAATTTAAAGTATGAAATCTAAATGAGTTTTTAAACTAAGACAGCTTATAACTAACACATTAATAACCTAACTAAGCTTAATGAAACAAGAATTGACATTAAAAGCCATAAGAAAAAGCAATTTTTAATAAGCTAAAAGTGCTTAATTGAAGCTGAAGAAGTGAAACCTGAATTTTTTTGGAGTCTCAGAACAAGAGGCCACTCTTGTAGAGTGAATGACCTCAAACAGCTTAATCCTAATGGCACCTTGCCTCTAGACCTCAATAAGCTAAATTTTAGCTTATTTCTCCTTTTGCTTCCAATTTGAACACAAAACTTCTCAAGTAATCATGATTTAGATGTAAATGAGTAACAATTAGTAAATGAATGCTTAAGAAACAGAGTTCGACTAAAATTGAGCTTATGAGAAGTAATAAGCTCAAACTAGCTTATTAAGAGCTTATTTGCTAAATTCGACTTCAAATTGAAAACGAAGAACACGAATACTTGTAAACTGAATTGTTATTGCTAAAAGGATGTAGTACAAGCTGTATGAACAAGAGTACAAGTAATGAAAGCTGAAAACGAAAATGTTTGAAAGAAATGCTTAAAATTGAAGAAAATACAAAGTGAAAATTTAAAACAAAAACAACTCTCTACTAAACTTGTTTTCATTTCTTCTGTCTTCCTCTTCTTTTATAACCGAGGCTTGTGTTTGTTGTGTGAGAGGGAGAGAGCAAACAAATCCTGGTCTTCAATCTTAGCCATCCCTTTTGCTCGAAATTGGTGGGATTGCCACCATGGCATACTTTATGGGTTCTAGGGATAGTGAAGGGGGAGGGCGAGTTTGTCCATGGGGTTTTTGAGGTTACAGGTTAGAAGAAGGGGTGTTAACCTTGGGTTGTGGGAAGAATTGGCGGGAAATTCTGTTTGGGTGGTTAGGCTGTTATAACAAACGCGTTTGTTTGTTTAAATCTTTGGAGACATGGCAGAACTAGTCCCTATCTTTCATCCGCCCAATTGTAGTGTAGAAACAAGTTTCAAAGTAACACATTCAGTCCTTGTGTTTCCATTCTTCTTTTCCTTCTTTAATAAATCACTTTTCCACTTTTGGCAATTTTGGTCCTTTGAACTCTAAAACTTCAAATAAGCCTCTAAACTTTGAAGACTTGTCATTCTTGGTCCTTTGACTTCATTATTTTGACCTTTGACTGCCTTTCTTGCTGTGTCGGGTTGATCCGGCTTTGATCTTTGGCTGTTTCTTCACTCTTTTTCTTGTCTCTTTCGTTCCTTGTCGGTTTTTGACTGATTTTGCTTCTTTTTGTCCTTAATATCCTTTCCTGCACAATAGACACAAAAGCACACCTTTTTCTATTCTTTTGGCATTTTTATGGCTTTTATTTGGCAAAATCCCGGGTAATTTACATATACAATTTAGCATTTATCAAAATTCCCCAAACTAAAGGATTGCCGTGTCCTCACGCAATGTTATCAAGTGTACACTTTGTAAACTAACAAGTTTCCAAAATGCCCTTGTTTTCACCTTTTATGAATTCCCGTTTAAACAACTTTAGCTTTTCTCAACTTTATCTCATGAAACCTACATTAGATGGCAATTCATAGCAAATTTTGCAACTTTTAGGCTCATTGAAATGAGGCTACTCCGATTAATAGAGCACAAAAGAGGAAATTCGTCATCTTGAACTTTTCACTAGACGTAAAACAGCTAATAACATGATCATTGTCAATATAAGTCAAATGAGTAAGCCTCTTATAACTTATAACTTGTGAACTTTTCACTCCCAGAATAAATTAATGATTAAGATGTGTGCACTCTTTTTAACTCAACCATAGATCATTTATCTTTATAGTTGAAATTCATCTAAGCTTTACAAATAGCCTTGTGAGCGCAAATGTTATAACATGATAAATCTCGACTCAATAGCCTACAAGAGAATTCGGAAACAAACTTATTTTATAAATTGATTTGAGAAAATGAAATTTTTAACCATTCTTTTTATTTTCCATGTACTATAATTATTTTTTTTCTTGCAATAGGAATGTCGTTCTTAGTTCGAACCCCTACTTAGGCCTTTCTCCCAAATAGGATATCGCAACAACAACCGGTGTTCTTAGTTCGAACCCCCACTCCGCTGCTAACGTTTGTGGGTTATCGCGACAACACCTTTTCCTACAAAGCTTAGAATCCAAAGTTCCTTAGTTGCAATCATCACCTAGGCCGCGCTCCCTAGTGATGAATGCCTACGAACCTTGATCCTACGTACATAGTTTTAATCCTTAGTTGCGACCCCATCCGAGTCTTTCTCTCAACATGGATACGCCAACGATTAAAAACTACATATAGCTTTTGTTATTCTATTTTTTCGAATGCTTCATTGGCACGAAAAATAATGCTTTTGCATTAGAAATGCTTCATTGGCATTCTTTTTATAATTATCTTTTTGATGAATGGAAAAATTTCATTTTAGAAAAGCAACTTATAAATTTGAAACCAAAAATCTTACTTACATATTAAAATGAATTCTTTTTCAAAATGTAAGACTTTTTCTAAAGACATTGGTTGACTTAGCTAAATTAAAAAGAGCACGTATGATTAAGTGTGTTAAGAGCTTATGGGAGTAAAAAGACACAAATCATTCATATAAGCTTTAGGTTTTCCAAATAAACCTTGCTTAAACAAATACACTTATATTTAACTACATCATTTCTTGTTCTTCACATTTTAAAATCCAAAGCAATAGGATTTGTGAAAGCTTGGCCCCACAAAAGGTAGGTTAAAGAACTAGCTAGGGCATTTTCACCCGGTCAAGTCAAAATTAACTCCTATTTCTCACCAACGGACTACCAAAAAGAGGTGTTTTTTCCAAACTAAGCTTCTTTTGAGCTTTTCTTGTAAGCAAAAATTTAAAATTTCTCACTTTTTCACAAAAAGGTAATTCAAAAAGATTCAAACAAGGTTGCGTGAAGTGCAAGTCAATATCGAAGATATCCTTCCCCAAACTAAAATGAAACTTTGTCCTCAAAGTTTAAAAATAAGGGTCAAAAGGAATCTTTAACAAAAATTCTAAGGCAAAAATTCAATGGTCTTGCCAAAAGAATAGATGTTAGTTCGATAAAGAACAAGGATAAGAGATAAGAGTTTTCCCATTTATGAAGAGAAGATTGGAGACCATCGATGGAAATTGTAGGAATTGCTTTGTCCTTCCACAATATTTGAACCATTGGTTGAAATCATCCTCCATTAAAATTTTGTGTGTACAAAATTTTGGGTCAATACCCTTATGTCGGAATTATTATTTCCAAGCTAATGCACTTTTGGTGAGCCTTAAGAACTCATAAGTTTACCTTCTCATCACTATTACAATCCTTTGAAATTATGACCGGTATTTATTATCTTTTTCAAGAAACGCATATTCAGATGAGCAGGCTAATCTTTGAGTTCAAGTCAGGGTGGTTCTTCACATCGATGTTTTCTTGACACTGAGTCAACATTATTGATTTGCTTTCTAGAGAAAATTGCTGAAAAGGATCATCATTTAAAACCTCAAGCAATGATTCTAAGTAGACTAGTACATCATCATCCTCATCATTAAAATCATCTCTGCCAAATTCATGTTCCTCAAGATTCCACATTTCTAAAAACTCTTCTATTCTTGTTCAAGAAGCATCTCATTTCGTTCAAAAGGAGTGAAAGGTGGAGGGTCCACAAATAGAAGGGAGTCAGCCACTTTTGGTAAAAGTCCCAATACTTTGAGCATACTCCGCAAATGTTGCATCAATAAGGTCGCATTCTCGGTTTCCAACTGACTCAGAATTGTCATAAGAAACCGTGGAGTGTCACCACACTTAAGTATCAAAGATTGGTCATCATGTCTCATACATCATTTCCCCTCCATAAACCTCTAATCAAGGCATGGGAGCTGTGCTCACAAATAGTGAGCCCATTCTCCTAAAAACTCAAAAGGAACTCAACGAGGTCGCAGCAATGCTAGAATCACAAAATCGACTAGGGAAGTAGAATTTTCCGACCTTAACGAACACATTTTCGGCTATCCCAAGAGGTTTAGAAATTGTTCGGTCGGCTAATTCTAGAACCATTCTAGTACTGTAAGTCAGTATCCAAGTTTCTTCCAAATAGACAAGGGCATGAGATTGATACTTGCACCTAGATCCGCTAGAGCCAAGTAATTATCAAACTCCCCAAAATCACAAGGAATGAGAAATCGACCCGGGTCACCAAGCTTTTCGGGAAGCTTTTTGAGAATGACCGCAGAGCAATTAGCATTCATTGGTGTCTTTGTTATTTCAATCAACTTGTCTCTTGTTCTTAACAATTTTTTTTAATCATACAAAGGCAAACTTGGGCATGTGGACAAGAGCATCAGCAAAGCTAAGCTCAAAATGAAGATCTCGAAAGATTTCTATGAACTTTGAAGCTAAGATATCATCTCTTCACGACACTTTGTTATCCTTTTGCAACATCACAACCTTGAATGGTAATGGCAAATTTGTTTTGGTCTTTGAAAGTTCATTATCAACTCTAGGTTCAACAATGGGTTCTTTTCCTTTGTTTTGGACCTTTTCCCTAATTTGAACTACCGGAGGTTGGACTCTTGCGGTACTTTGTGAACTATTAAGTTGCACTTGGTCCTTTGTCACCTCGGTTTCCTTAGCAACCTCATTGTCTGGATTGACAAAAGGAGGAGGCATCGGAGGTAAGGGTCCATCTAAAACAACACCACTACGGGTGGTAATCCCTTTGCATTCATTTTCTAGGGTTAGGATATCGTGTTACTCGTAAGTCCTGAACTGATGTATTTAATATTCCCGCAATGTTGTTTTATTGCGCGAGAACAGGATTAAGCATTAATATTCTGAAAATCTCGCTTTTGTTCACATTTTATGACAAATCTATGTTTGTTCCTTTTTGAAATCATGTTACAAATTCTTTAGCCGGTTGAGTTCAAAGCGCATCATTCGAGCTTTTGGTGTAAAGCCTCAAACCTCGAATAAGTAACCGGAGCTGGAGCTGGGTGGCATCTGGGCGGTAAGACCTTGAATAAGCTTGAGCTTGTTGATGAAAATTCCCGAGTTAAACTACCTTGGTTACTTGATTTGGTTTTAGGTTAACATTCCTATTCTATTATTAGCACCCTTGATTAGCATTGTACCCATGGTTTTGGTCTGAAACATGTTATATTGGGTTGATTAAATCCTAGTGGTCTATAATGATTGGTTAAGCCAAGTTAGGCACAAGAAGAGCACAAGGTATCAACCACCACCCCCCTCCTCTAGTCACGCGCCTGCATAGCGCCTACCTTCACCCACCCTCAACGGTACCCCAAAACCCAACCCGGAATTTTTCCATTTTGAAATGATGAAAACAAAAATACCCATAACACGAAGACGACAGCAGTTTGATGAAATTGTTGGAAATTATCCATGATATAATCCGGCGTTACCATGTCATTATCAAGGAAACATTTAAAGGAACTAACCAGCTTATTATCTAGCGTCATAGTGACACATACAAATACGTCCACCACATAGTGGCTAAACAAACAGTTACCTAAACCTACCAGCACAAACCCCTCCACCCCCCCACCCCGACCTCGCACATTGCCAATAATACAAACTAATGGTTGTTATACCACCCCCCCGTATGGCCTTACCCCAAAACCCCTCACCCTACCTCATCCCTCTGCTTTTGATTATAATAATAACCACATGGGTTCAAACGGGATGTATATGGCCAAAGAGCCTTACATCTATCTATAATATTAAAAAGACGAACAACAAAAAAAAATAGACCACAATAAAAAAAAATGAATAATACACTACATAAACACAAATCCAAATCCTAAACATAATCAAATCCACACCAACTCACACACCCCACACTCCCCCAACCACCCCTACCCCCCACCTCCCCCCCCCCAATCAGAACTTCAGCACACCACCCCCCCTACTCGGTCTATCCACTCACCCCCCCAAAGCAAAAATCTCCCAAACACACTCCCCATGAGCCCCACACAACCACCCCCTCCCCCGCACTACGCACCCCCCACAAACACCCACCCCACTCACGACACCCCCCCCCCCCCTCCCCCCCCCGCCCACCGCACCACACACCCCCCCCCCCAACCCCCACCCCCCCCCTCCCCCGCCCCCCCCCCACCCCCCCGCCCCACCGCCCCCCCGCCCCTCCCGCCCGACTTGTAACCACTCCTCTTAACCTTACCACAACTCGCCCACCAACAACTCACCACACACTTGTTATGGGTGTGTGGGATTCCAAATCAGAGTTATTGCTCCATACTAATCGATCAACGACACCGTCCAAATCGGAATATTATGAAGTAACCTCATGGCCTCACAACTAGCAAAAGACCAGACCCTGAACGATGAGTACACTTTGGGGCTTGATAATGCATGATCACGTTTGTTTGTCGTTAGTGTTAGATTGTAAGAGTCCCGAGTTAAGCTCATAGCCATTTGTAACCCTGAGTGGTATCTATCAAGTATACTGGCCCTTTATCACGCTACTTGTTTTGAATACTCAATTCTATTTTGTGCATGTCGGACGATTCGCAATTGTTAAATTCTGTGATTAATATCCCATAGGTGGGTCTTAAATTTGGTTTGCTAAGTAATGGTGAAGGTACTTCACCGGTACGAAAAAACCCATTTTGAATCAAAGTTCTACGGCCTCGGTGTTCGGGTTGAGACCAAAGGGAGTCGGAGAATAATGCAAATATTTTGGGATCCCAACACGCAGCACTACCCCGTACTCTCTTGGTTTACGCCCATGAACTCCTCACCTACCGCCACTACCAATTTTCCCCCCTACACCGCGCATCCATCCAACCCGAGGTCACCCGACTACCTCACATGGCCGCCTAAATACCACTACCCTGTCATTCTAAACCCGTCCAACGTTATAAATTACACCCTTTATCAACTTCCCTCTCTTCTCAATACACCACAAATAAATGACCAGCACAACTCATACCAAACGGTTAAGCCAAATCCCGTCTCACCCCTTACCCCTTAATCGTGGATAGACGGGCATCCAAGCTTTACCACACTACATTTCCTCAATTTTTTCCTAGTATCTGTCCCGACAAAGAAGCCAACTCCGAGTAGCTTTAACTCCATCATCCTCCTACTCCTCCTTCACTTCTCATACCTAATAATCCTATCCTATCCCTGGTGTTTAACTCCACCCTCTCTAATTTGCTAAACCTATCACCCCACTACCCTAAGACCAAAATCAAACAAAGCAACAATCAATACCAAACCAAGTTTGTACACACACACCCAAAAATTAAAATTCTTAAAATTTCCATATAAAGACTCTCCCCAATCCATCCATCCGATTTCCGCTTCCAAACACCTACTCCTACATCACAAATCACTCACCACCCGCTCAAATTAATCCGAGATACCGAACAATTATTCCATGCTATCCCCTCCGATCAAGCTTCCCCGAACCAGCCAAAGCCGAACCTTATTCCCCTCACATACCCAGCTTATTCTTTCTCCGCTCAACCAATCTGGCAAAAATACTCCCCCAAAAGATCAAACCAACCGACGTTAGATAGGTAGACTTGATTACGTGAAGGTACTCTCCTCCCTAAAAGGCAGTCCCAATCTTCCCCACTATTATCCAGCCCAATTACCAACCAACTCCAAACAATTACGTTTTTTTAACAAATAACCTCTCCCGCAGTAAAATGCCCCCCCTTACCCCGTACAACCTCCCACATTCCCACTCCTCTCTAAATCATATTTATAACTTAACCTACCTCCTATACCTGGATAACTAAGAAAACAAGGATAAGCACACAACATGCACGAATATGAGCATCGAGGCTCCACATCATTACCTCCTCCTAAAAAAAATCGATTTTTGAACAAGGTATTAATGAGGAGGATCTTTAGGTCCAATTTTGAGCATTGATGGTGGTACAACTAAAGCAACTTTCAAACCCCCGATGGTAGCATGAAGTTGCTCTGCCATGAGGTCGAATCATCGGCCAAGTGAAAACGGAAACTTATCAACAACAAGGATTGCCTCTTGTTGTTGACGAGAACGGTCGACGATTAACGTCTTCTTCGAATAGAGTATTCCAAGGAAGAACGAGTGCGCATGCACAGTGAAAATAATAAAAAGAAGAATTTGAGATTAAGAAGATTATTTTTGGAGAAATTTACAATTTTTTAGTATTTATTAGGAAGGAAAACAAATTTTTTTTTTTTTGGCAACCGTTAACTACAGGCTTCACGATAAGTCTCCAAGATTACGCACAAGTGAGCGGAAAAGCTTAGCGAGCCGCAATGACTTCTGAATGCAAAGTATGCTATCACCTTTCCTTAAACTCACCTATAGTTTGTAAACTCAAAGGTCCGTCGTACCGAATATTATTTAATTGTGAATTCTATTTACGGAAAATGTTTTTATATTTTTGATTTTTTAGAAATTTTTTTATTATTATTATTATTTTTATTCAACTAATTCAATAGGGATCGAATTGGTGAACGTTTTGTATTTTTATATAGTATAAACAAAAATAGCAAAGTAACTTCCAAAAAGGAAGGATCTTCAAAACTCTACTTCAACGAATATCCTCAAAAATCGTTCACGTTTTCCCCGGCAACGGCGCCAAAATTTGGTAGCGTGTGTAAGCACTAGTCAAATTTATATATGTATCGTATAAATCCCGTGACAATTCTTTCCAAGTTACTTCTCAATCAAGAGAAATTAAAAGGATAAAATCTCACTTAAGAAGACACAATACGTATATTTTTAACCGGGAAGTATTTTCTTCTCGGGTCGTATCCCAACGAAATCGTGAATTGAAATTCGGGAATAATTCGGATTCAAGTCAAGAATGGATAAAGGATTTTTAAATTTTTAATTACACTACGAATATAATAGCACAATTAAACTAAAGAAAATATTAAAAAAACTAAAAACAATTAACTAGTACGAAATTTTAATACACGAAAATTAAAAACGTGAGCTAAAACTGAAATTTAAAATCTAAGGCACTTCTTTTAACAAATTTTATACCTAAAAATCACAAATTTAAAAAGAAAATTTTAGGAAAAAGAATTAGAATTTTTTAGCTATTTTTGAATTTTCTATGATTTTTTAAAGAAAAATGAATTAACTAAAAATACACTTTTTCTAAAATTTAACACTAAAAATCCATTTCTATTTTTCAAAAATACTAGAATGAAAAAGAAAATTATTACAAAAAGAATTAGATTTTTCCTACTATTTTTCTATTTTCTATGAATTTCTTAAGAAAAAGAAATTACTAAAAATCTATTTTAATTTCTAGAAAATACAAATTTAATTGGAAAAATAAAGAAAAATGAAATTTAACTACTAAAAATGTGCAGAAATCTAATAGAATAAAAATGCCCAATTTTTACTAATCAATTAAACCCTAATTTTACTTATTAAAACCTAAACCCTAATTTTATTAAACTAAATTTTAAAAATATAAAAACTATTTTATTAAACTAAAAGAACAGGGTAGAAAATGCAACAACTGAAAATAAAGGGTAGGCGGGGTAAGAAACTAAAATTTACACTCTAGTTAAAACAGACAACCTTTAACTATTGAAAAAGTACCAATTAAACCCTACGACTTAAGCAATTTTGAGCTTATTTAAAAAAATGAGAATAAGCAAAAACTTAAAACTACAAAGTTAAACCTGAGCTTATACACTACAACTTTAACAAAAGCACTATGAACTTTTAACAACTGAATAAGCTAGAAAATAAGCTTTTAAAACTGCATTACAGAAACTAAAGCTTTTCTTTGAAATTTTAACTTTTCTAGTATTTGGCTTATATCTAGCTTATTTCTAAATGAAAATAAAAACCAATAGTTGCTAAATGAAGCTTATATTGTGTACTATAGATTTCTAAAAAGAAATAAGCTACATGTAAACTAGATTATCAAGAATTTTGATCCTAAAAAGTAAAGGTTCAAGCTTAATTCTGATATTAAGCAAATCCTAATAAGCTATCTAGTTCAAATATAGATTCTAGAAACTGAAAATTTGGAAATAAGCTATACTATATTTATGAAATAAACCTAGATAAAAGGATTTTAAAAATTACAACTAGAAATGAAGAATCTAAAAGAATTAAGCTAGTACTCTAAGCTGCTGCTATACTACTTTTGTAAGTACAAATAAGCTAGACTAAAAGCTTAAAATTGAAAATTAAAAGATGAATTTTGTAAAGCTAATTGAGTACTAATAAAATGCTTAATTCTAAACTCTAACTCCTAATTTTAAAAGCTAAAGGACAACTAGAAAAATGAATAGCAACAACAGTATTAACTAAGTTAATACTGCTGTTGCTGATGTAATTGGTAAAACTCAAGTGCAGGCCAAGTTTCTTAACTAAAAACTCATGAACTCACTCACTTAGTGTTACTAAACCTACATTTACCAAACTAGAACTCTAAAATCCTGTGAATCTCTTAGCTCTTAAAACTATTTTATCATTAAAAGTGTCCTGGTGCTGGCAAAGACTTTTTAAGCTCTAAATTTTGAAATTCTACAAACTAATTTGCAAAATCTATTTAAAACTTTATAATATCACTTAACACAACTGACTTATGCACATTTACACACTAAAGTTGACTTTAAGAGTCAATAACTCCTTAATCCAAACACTAGTTTATTCAAACTGTCTCAACTAATTTTTTCTTAAAATCTATTTTAAAGCTAAAACTGTTAAAGTTTTATATCTACTCAACCTTTAACTAACCTAATTAACCTATTTAAGCACTAAATCCTAAAGCTTATTAAGAGGAATAAGCTAGTTACTCACCTAGATATTTGACACTTAGTAAAAACAGGATTAACTAAAAGGATTATTTAACTAGGACTAGTAATGGAAAATTA
>BQNB010023479.1:0-61770 GCA_026074375.1 Tanacetum coccineum
TTTCCAAGGACTAACGAATATATGTCATGTCGAAACTAGTTAGGCGGTCTTTGGTCGGACACCTGAAGGGCAAGCCTTTATAGCATTGTAGTCATGAGCTTAGTGTAACGTAAATGCCTCTTTATGTAAAGTTGTATCTCCTATAACTGTCGCATACGTTTTGATAACCTTGTGGTCCATATTGATAACATTTGAACTAAACCTATGAATTAACCAACTTTATGTTGATGTTTTAAGCATGTTTTTCTCAGGTGCTTAGCATGGATGTCTTTGGTTGGCTTATGTGAAGTCTAATTGCCCGGACCGGTTTACCAGAAATTATCTATGTCTTTAAATACCGTTGTTGAACTTATTTAAGCTTTCGCATATTGACTCTTGAATCTTTTAAATTTGATCGATGTAAACGTATTAATATTTTAAATTTATGCAACGGTGTTTATTTTTAAAACGTACCCTTAGAGGTCGTTCTTTATGCTTTGAACTTGAGATATTCTTGAACGTCACGCCCCCGGATGCTTATTCGGACAGGACCCTATTTGGGGGTGTGACAGTTGGTATCAAGAGCCAGGGTTATAGAGAACCACGTAGTATAACTAGGTCTGGTCTATAACCAGTATGTGATCCTACGTGATTATATGTGCTTTACGTAATCTTACGTATACGTAATATGTATATGTACTATGTAATTAAATACTAAGTATAACTAATATTACTATAATTATGTTGCATTCCTTTTCGCGGTACTACATTCGACGGTTTATTCATTCATTCATTCGTTCATTTACCCATTTGTTCATTCTTTTCTCGCATCATGCATGGTTAGTATAAAGGATATTTATATAAACTTTTGCTTGTGCAGGTCATCGCTATCTATGTTATCTCAGTTTCGTCAAATTCATCAGAGAAGAGTGTGGGGACATCTACTGGACGAGTTATCTTGTTTGGTACTATCCCTACCACTATTCCTGACACTATACCTTCTATGACCCCACCTTCTACTCATATTGATACCGCATTGACACCCACATCACCTGATTATACACCCGCATCACCTGATTACTCACCCGCATCTGATACGGAGTCTGATCCATCTGAGGATCCGTCATCAGATCATATACTACCACTACCAGCTATTTCACCATTCTTATCATCGATCGATGATTCTTTAGACAGTAACCCATCTGATACACCATCATCACCCACCCATGGTACACCATTTACTGAGATGACCCTTTCTACTCAAAGTACACCTGTAGCATCTAGTGCACTTCGTCGTCGAGTCATGATTCTTGCACCTGGACCGCCTATTCCTCATGGTCGACCGTACCGCTACCATCTTAATGGGCTGGTACACATGATGACTGCGAGGAAGAGGGTTGGACCGTTGCCTACTCATCGTCTTGCTGTGATACATTTAGTTGACTACTCTTTTTCAGATCATTTTGCTTCGGATGATTCTTCAAGAGATTCATCATCAGAGACTTCATCGGATCCTTCTTCAGATGACCTATCTGATTCTTCATTTGATCATTCATTACCAGCACTATCATCGGGTATGAGACCTAGTCATCATCTATGTGCATTGGTATGAGTATTCCTTGTTCATCTGCTGCTATTACCGATAGACCATCTCATGATTCTTCTTCTGCGAGTCCTTCTTGCAAGAGGAGTAGATCCCCTGCTGCATCTGTACCGTTATCTTCACCTATACCTGGAGCATTGTCTTCTACACGTGCTGATCTTTTACCATCACCTAAGAGGATTAAGAGTTCTGGGTTTGCTACAGATTTAGAGGTTAGTTTAGTAGAGAGTTCTGAGCCATCTAGGTCTAGAGGGACTAATTTAGGGATGGATGATAATGTTGAGAGGAGTGATGGGATTGATATTAACCCCGAGATTCAGGCAGAGATTGACGAGTGTGTCGCTTATGCTGATGCTCTTAGAGCTAAAGGGATTGATGTTAGGGTTGTAGTTAAGGCTGTTGATCAAGAGGAGATCAAGACGGGTGCGAGAGGCCCGGTTGAGGTTAGAGTTGATAGAATTACTCATTTAGTGATAGCTGATGATATCCTTGAGCCTGCTCAGGAGGAGGGAGCTGTAAAGGTCATGTATGAGACATTAGGAGATCTGGTTTAGAGGTTTCATGATCACACTGAGGAGATTCTGGTTCACCATGTTCAGGCTATTGAGAGTATCCAGAGGGATCAGGGATACATGATCATAGCGACAGGACAGTAGAGTGATGATATGATGGAGAGGATCAGAGAGCTGAAGAGGGATAATATAAGACTTAGAGACATGATGGATGTTGTGAGTCAGAGAGTTACCCGATCTTAGCGTAGGGAGTTGTGTGTTCAGAGGGAGATGAGACAAATTTGGCGTTTTAGATTTTATGATCGCATGAGGATTGCTAGGCTTAAGGCTTGTGCCAGGAGGCACTTGGACTACCGTTCTTAGATTGTTTCTTGATTATCCTAGTGTTGACTCGTAGCACCTAGTAGTAGCTAATTATTAGGGATTTTTAAATCCTATATTTTGGAACCATGTTGTAACCATTAGTATTGATGATATGAAATCTAATGTTTACTATTCTATGTTCGATATTCTCGACCTAATGATATTTTCTTTTGTTTGCTGCATATTGTAGTATTACTAAATCGTGGCATTATCATGAAGTTATTGTGATCATGTATTTCCATGTAATGAGACTTGTTATTTTATTCAAACCCCGTTAGCAATCTCGTATCACCATGAAATTTCATCGTGTTGTGTATTATTACATTGTAGGACAATGCCTACACTCCCGATATGGGCATCAACGGATTCGTGAAGGAAGGAATTAACAAACAAATTGACCGCCGATTGGTAGGAGCGTTGGGAGCTCGCAACACCACAGAAACCTTGAACCCCTTATAGGAGGTGGGGGTGAACAAGAAGAAATAAGTGGAAATGGAGGAAGTGGAAATGGAGGGAATGGAAATGGAGGAAATTAGATATGGGAGGAAAATAGAAAAAGGGAGGAGGAAATGGTTATAACCCCGGAGGTTTTGTGCATGTTGCTCGAGAGTGCACATATCAAGATTTCCTAAAGTGCCAGCCCCTTAGCTTTAATAGGACGGAAGGAGTTGTTAGGCTAACTCATTGGTTCGAGAAGATGGAAATGGTGTTTCACATTAGCAATTATCCAGAGAAGTACCAAGTGAAGTATGCTACGTGCACACTACTGAACAATGCTTTAACTTGGTGGAACTCCCATAAGAGAACAATTGGGATTGAGGCCGCCTATGCCATGAGCTGGACAAAACTTATGAAGTTGATGACAGAGGTGTACTCTCCAAGAAACGAGATTCAGAAGATGGAAACCGAGTTATGGAACTTGGCTGTGAAAGGAAATGACTTGACTACTTATACTAGAAGATTTCAAGAATTGGTGCTGTTATGTACTAGAATCGTCCCAAATGAGGAGGACAAAGTTGAGAGATTCATTAGAGGTTTTCCTGACAATATTCAGGGGAATGTGATCACTGCTGAGCCCACTAAACTCCAAGATGCAATTCGCATTGCCAAAAATTTATGGATATTTTTAGATGTGTATCGACTACCGTGAACTAAACAAACTTACTGTGAAGAACCGATACCCACTTCCGAGAATCGATGATTTGTTTGATCAACTTCAAGGGTCAAGAGTCTACTCTAAGATCACCTGAGATCTGGTTATCACCAACTCAGAGTTCGTGAGGAATACATTCCAAAGACAGCATTAAGGACTCGCTATGGTCACTACGAGTTCCAAGTAATGCCATTTGGCTTGACTAATGCACCAGCAGTATTCATGGATTTGATGAATCGGGTGTGCAAACCGTACTTAGATAGATTCATGATCGTATTCATCGATGACATTTTGATCTAATCCAAGAGCAGAAAGGAGCATGAAGGGCACCTTAAGTTAATTCTGAGGTTACTTAAGAAGGAGGAGTTGTACGCCAAGTTTTCAAAGTGTGAGTTTTGGCTGTCAAAGGTACAATTTCTTGGTCACGTGATTGATAGTAAAGGCATTCACGTTGATCCCTCTAAGATTGAGTCAATCAAAGACCGGGCGTCACCCAAGACACCAACCGAGATTCATCAATTTTTATGTTTGGCCGGTTACTACCGATGATTTATCGAAGGTTTCTCAAAAATTGCTAGGCCTATGACGAAGTTGACTCAAAAGAGCGTGAAGTTTGATTAGGGAGAAAAGGCAGAGGCTGCGTTTCAGTTATTGAAATAGAAATTGTGTAGTTCGCCGATCTTGGCCTTACTCGAGGGAAGTGAGAACTTCGTGGTTTACTGCGATGCTTCGCATAAATGGTTAGGTTGATGCAAAAGGAGAAGGTCATAGCTTACGCATCCCGCCAACTCAAGGTTCATGAGAAGAACTATACTACACACGACCTAGAGCTTGGTGCAATAGTGTTTACCTTGAAGATGTGGAGACACTATCTGTATGGTACAAAGTGTGTCGTGTTCACTGATCACAAGAGTTTGCAACACATTCTCGATCAGAAGGAGCTGAACATGAGACAATGACGGTGGTTAGAGCTGTTGAGGGACTACGACTGTGAGATTCGATATCACCCAGGAAAGGCGAACGTGGTGGCTGATTCCCTTAGCCAAAAGGAGAGAAGTAAGCCGCTACGAGTTTGGGCCTTATTTATGACTATTGGTTTGAATCTTCCTAAGCAGATTCTGAGTGCTCAATCGGAAGCCAGAAAAGAAGAGAACTTCATCAACGAAGATCTGCATGGTATGATTAACAAGCTAGAACCTCATGCTGACAGAACGTTATGTTTGAACAATCGAAGTTGGATTCCGCATTTTGGTGACCTGAGAGCTTTGATTATGCATGAGTCTCATAAGTCAAAGTATTTCATCCATCCTGGATCGGATAAGATATACCAAGACCTAAAGAAGCTGTATTGGTGGCCCAACATGAAAGCAGAAATTGCCACCTATGTCAGCAAGTGTTTAACGTGTGCCAAGGTTAAGGTATAGTATCAGAAGCCGTCCGGCTTGTTGGTTCAACCAAAAATCCCGCAATGGAAATGGGAGAACATAATGATGGACTTTGTGACTAAGTTGCCAAAGACGGCAACCGGTCAAGACACGAATTGGGTAATCATTGATCGTCTCACTAAGTCTACTCATTTCTTACCTTAGATAGGTTGACGAGATAGTACTTGAAGGAAGTAGTCTCAAGGAATGAAGTAACACCCCCAAAAATCACATACAACGCAGCGGAATACCAAATGGGGTGTTACTTCGTAATACACAGCAATAGATACAAGAGAACGACCTCTAGGTGTCGTTTGAAAAATAACATTTATTGATTCAATAAAAATCTGAATTTAATAATACATTTGTCCCATAATTTGCATCACAATGAAAAGCTTGAATGTAAAGACTCCAATGCACATCAAATAGTCCAAGCTTCTAATTCACCTGAGAAAAACATGCTTAAAAGTGTCAACATTAAAGTTGGTGAGTTCATAAATCAGTTTAAATATGAATGTATTTATCCACTGTATCATCACAGTACTATGTAAAAAAATCTCAAAGATTTATAAAGAATGCACGACACATTTTAAGTCACCATAAGTACCAAATCTTATCCCAAAGATTTATAAAGAATGCATAACACTGATACAGATGTTGTAACCCGCAACATCCAAGTCCGACATGGTCAACGTTCGTTCATAGTGATAGCTAATCACCCAAACCGGGTTTGAGGTTAATCCAATAGGATTATTTTATCATTCGCGCTCACATAATGTATTCACAAACTACATTATGCCAATTAACAGTTCAGGAATAATGGGCTCAGGAGGGTTATTGCTACTTAGGCAACACATAATTCATATTCTTTCAAATACACTTGCGTCCAATTTTAAACAAAAGCTGTATCTCACCCAAAATAATGATAAATCAGTAAAATGTAATAAAAGTGGGGCTATGAAACTCACATTGATTAAAGACACGTTCATTTAATCCAATTAAATCCACTGAATCTGCAGATCTCGACCTACGACCTAGAATTATGCTCTTTACGATTATACACGTAAATAAATTACGATCAACGATGCGTACTCTCGTTAACCACTAAAATCATACCTATTTTATAGGTATGCAGTTCTTATATACACTGTGACAGAGAAATCCACGTGGCGTCTTTAAACCTTAACTTGGTATATTTTACTTGCGTACGTATGTATATATACTATTTTCCTCGTCTATATAACTTATCTCTAATATTTATAGCTGATAAGCCTACGTGGCAAAGTAAAATGCCATTAACGAACAACTTTCGTGTTTCGCCGGAAGTGTGAATACGGACCCGAAAGTGTTCAAACGTTTAATTTAATAATGAATGTGTCTTTTTTAATTATATTAAAACATAAACATATTTTTCCCATAAAAATGTATATTCCTGTATTCGATCCGTTTCTTCGTTATTTGAACTTAAAAGTCCCGTTTTATATCAAAACATCCGTATAATTATAATTTGTTTATAGTTTGTAAATAAAATATATTTATCAACCATTTCGATTCCCGAATTTTTGTTTCTGATTTTGATATTTATTATTCGAGATAATAAAAGGTGTCAATGTCCATTTTTGGTCAACTCTCGTCTCAGATTTATCATTATCACTTATCCTTTATTATCAGTCTCGTTTCAATATTTATATCGTATTTTCTCTTAGACGCGCAGATTTATATTATTTTTCAATCACATTATATATATTATCGATTAAATGATAAAAAAATATATTTTCGCGTTATTTAAACTCACTTCTATTTCGGTAGACATACACACCTCTATCGCGACGCTCCAGGCTGTTTTCGCAGCCAACCCAACAGCCCAACGCCCCGGCTGTTTTGACAGCCAAACGCACCCTTGTGCGTTTCTGTCCAAACCAAACGCACCCTATTTGGGCGGCGTGACAGCCAAACCAAACACGCCCTTTTCTCGGCTATTTCCCAGCTGTCCCCGCAATTAACTCATCGCACCGACAAGGACAGCCTAAACGACCTTGTGCGTGGCTGTTATAGCCAAAGCATTCCAACAACCATCGTCGCACCGGCTGTCCCAAACAATCGCGCCCTTTTCCCGGTGGCGAATCACCAATGACGCACCCCTTGTGCGAAATGAAGACCAAACGCAGCCTTTCGTTGTGCTGATGACCCGGACCCAAACGCACCTATGAGAGGTGAAGTATAAACCAACCGAGCCCGATCTTGGCTGTAAAATATCATAAAACACCCCCCCCCCCCCCCCCCCCACCCCCCCGCTTATAAACCGCTCTAACCAACGAAACACTTTCCCTTGTGGCTGTTCCGACCCAACTCACAACCAAAGTCCCCTAGCTGCTAAACCCAACCCGACCCCGGCTGTGAACCCACGACAAACGCCCTGGGTATTTTGCATCAACCAAACGGAATAAACACGAGCACCCCTCCCCCCTTTTTTGTAACTTTCTGCCACCGAACAAACAAACACCCTTTGGGCTGTTTTACAACTTAAAACGCACCTCTCGTTGGTGCAAACTACAACCCAACGCACCCTTGCCGACTGAGACCCCAAACCCGACGCACCCTTTGGTGCATCTATAAACCAAACGCATCCTACCCGGTGCAAATACTAAACCCGACGCACCCTATTGGGCTGCGACGAAGCCAAACGCATCCTTGGGTCGTTTATACTCGAACCAAACGCATCCTCGGCGGTTAAACTCAACCCGAACCCTCGTCGGGGTTTATATATCCGAACAAACACACCCCTTTCGGGTGGTTTACCACCAACCGAACGCACCCTTTCGTGGTGATGATGATGGCTGTATGCTATGATGATGGTGAAGATGGTGTTATTGTGATGGTGGGGGTGGTGGTAGCCGGCTGTGGTGGAAGTGGCGCGTGGGGCGAGTGGGGTAGTGGATCGGGTAGATCCGGAGGTGGGGAGTATTTTTGGTGTTCGCCGGATATGTCCGCCGGAAAAGTTTTCCGGCGGTGGTGGGGTTCGCCGGAGAAGATGGGTGGGAGTGGGAGAGAGTTTGTATAATGTGTGTGTGTATAAATGTGTTGAAATGAAAAAGATATATAAGTTTATATATATATATATATAAATTAAAGTGACAAGTTGAAAGAGTTGAGGGGTTAAAAGTGTAACATTTTTATTATACTTTTTGATAAAAGCGGTTCGGGACTCATTTGAGCGACTTAATGGATGATTCAAATCTCGAAACTTGCGCCATTGTTTTCCTAATCATTTTTCTGATAAAAATGAGTATTTATTTGATATTATTTCATAAATATTTTTCATATCATTTATAAAATATATGTTATTCATTTTATGAACCGGTTTCGCTTCGTCCGAAATAAAAATGGATTTCAACTCGAATAGTCGCGTTTTCAAAAACGCTTTTAATTAAAAATGATTAATAATTTATTTAATATTTTTATTAAATAAATACTGATAACTAAAAACAAATTTAATTGTTTTTGTGTGTCCGCGTTGTATATTGTTCGAATAATGTTTGCGGTGCTGTTTTAGCCCTTTTCGGCTCGTTTCCAGGTCTCGGGCAAAACTAAAAAGTTGTCAGGAATGTCATTCCACATCAAATTGCTTTAGAGTCCGAGTCGTGAAAACGTGATTTAGATGATCGTTCTTATAAGTCAAGCCAGACCCTAAAAGTCAAAGATTGACATCGTCATTCTAAATTCGAAAATTCTCGGATGTTACAGTACCTACCCCTTAAAGAAATCTCGTCCCGAGATTAAATTTGTGTTATCCGATTGTGTGACCGAGAAAAGGTTTAAAATCTGATAAACCGTTTCTAAGCAAGACGATGATAACTTTCTTCAGCAAGATTAGATGTTTCGACACTTCTCAACATACCAAAAGTTTGGCTAAGTTGACCAGGATATATAATCCATCAAGGTAGATATTTTAGAAAAATATCGTCACAAGTTTTATGATTGATATTAACACCACTGGTATCGCTCTCACTCGAACATCCCGCTTACTCAGACCACAATATTGTCTGCTTTGCCCTTATTAACTTCTTCAGGTCTTGTTGCACATTTGTGGATCCCGGATGAATAGAGTATTTTGATTTATGGGATTCGTGCATGATCACAGTCCGCAAATCGCCATAACAAGGTAACCAGCTTCTGCCATTTAGGCACAGGGTTCCATCCGCACGTGGTTCCAACTTTTGTTCTCTAATAGCTTCTGGAAATTTAGCATTTTTAACCAACATTCCCCCAACGTCTTCACTCTTAATGTTCTCGGGTTTTTGCGCTTCGATCTGAGCATTTAAGATCTGTTTGGGAAGGTCCAAACTAATAGTCATAACCAATGCTCGAACTCTTAGCGGTGGTTCTCGTTCTTTCCTGCTTAAAGCATCAGCAACGACATTTGCTTTCCCCGGGTGATAACGAATATCGCAATCGTAATCACTTAGCAACTCTTAACCACAACGGCGTCCCCCCCCCTCGTTGCCTCATGTTCAACTCTTTTTGATCTAAGATGTGTTGCAAACTCTTGTGATCGGTAAACACCGTACACTTAGTTCCATATAAATAATGTCTCCAGATCTTAAGAGCGAACACCACTGCACCAAGTTCCAAATCATGTGTTGTATAGTTCTTCTCATGGATTTTCAGCTGGCGGGATGCATAAGAAATCACCTTTTCTCTTTGCATCAATACAGCGCCCAAACCTTTCTTTGAAGCGTCGCAGTACGCGATGAAATCTTCGCTCCCTTCAGGTAATGCAAGGATTGGTGCACTGCACAACTTTTGCTTCAACAGTTGAAAAGCTGCTTCTTGCTTATCGCCCCAAACAAACTTGACCTTCTTTTGAGTAAGCTTAGTCATTGGTTTGGCGATCTTTGAAAACCCTTCAATGAATCTTCGGTAATATCCAGCAAGACCCAAGAATTGACGAATCTCCGTTGGTGACTTAGGAGATGTCCAATCTTTAATGGATTCAATCTTGGCTGGATCCACATGAATTCCTTCACTATCGATCACATGACCTAAGAACTGTACCTTAGGAATCCAAAATTCACATTTGGAAAACTTGGCATACAATTCTTCCTTCTTAAGCAATTCCAAGATCTGCTTAAGGTGTTCTTCGTGTTCTTTCTTATTCTTTGAATATATCAGAATGTCGTCAATAAAGACAATCACAAATTTATCCAGGTATGGTTTGCAAACCCGATTCATAAGGTCCATGAATACGGCAGGTGCGTTTGTCAAACCAAACGGCATAACTTGAAATTCGTAATGGCCGTAACGAGTTCTGAAGGCAGTCTTCGGAATGTCTTCTTCTCGAACCCTTAATTGGTGATAACCTGACCTTAAGTCAATCTTCGAGTAAACACTCGACCCTTGGAGCTGATCAAATAGGTCATCGATTCTTGGGAGCGGATAACGGTTCTTCACCGTTAATTTATTCAGTTCCCGGTAATCAATGCACATCCGGAATGACCCGTCCTTCTTCTTGACAAACAAGACCGGAGCTCCCCAGGGCGAGGAACTGGGCCTTATAAAGCCTTTGTCGGATAGCTCCTTCAGTTGCTCAGATAACTCCTTCATTTCGGAAGGCGCCAATCGATAAGGTGCCCGTGCTACAGGTGCAGCACCAGGTACCAAATCAATTTGAAACTCCACTTGTCGAGTCGGAGGAAGACCCGGCAAGTCCTCAGGAAATACTTCGGGAAAGTCCTGAACTATGGGTACGTCCTCAAGTCGCTTCTTCTCCGACTTGTCTTCAATCACTTTTGTAGTGACATGTGCCAGAAAGATAGGAAACCCTTTCTCTATGTACTTTTGCGTTTTAGTGCACGAAATGATGTTTAATCGTGTCACATTTCCCTGGGTACTTCCATCACCGTGTATGATTAAGGTTTTATTCTTCCAGGGAATGCGAACAATCTTCTCGGCACACATGATGACCGCTTGGTACTTCGCCAACCAATCCATACCGATTATAGCAATCAAATAATCTACCTAGTCTAAAGGCTTAAGTTAGGGTGTATTGGTGTTTAGGATGTTTAATGTGCTACCCTTATGTGTAGTGTTTAACACTATTATCCTACCGTCTAGCTAGTTCGAATCATAAATAGTGATCTAGGGTAGTTGGTGTGATGTCAATTTGGGAGTAAATGTAGTAGGACACAAAAAACTTCGATCGGCACCCGTATCAAATAAGATATAAGCATAGTGGTTGTTAGAAGGAAACGTACCCGCCAACGACAAGTGTCTGGGTTTGCCCCCGCATTTCCAACCACATACACCTTTGCTGGAGCCCTGTCATTTCCAGCTTGATTACCACGATCATTGTTCCTCAGTCTTGGGCAGTTACTTTTAAAATGGCCTTGAGCTCCGCACTCAAAGCAACCATTGCCCTGCTGATTATTGTTGTTGTTGTTACGGTTGTTGTTGTTGTTGTTTCGGTTGTTGTTGTTGTTATTACGGTTGTTGTTGTTGTTGTTGCTACGGTTGTTGTTGTTGTTGTTGTTGTTGTTGTTGGCATTGGCAGGTCGGCTCCTACAATCCTGGGTTAGATGACCAACCCTTTTGCAGTTATTGCACCTAGGTGGACAAGGACCTTCATGATTGTAGTTACACTTCGAACACAGCGGTTTAGACCCGGCGTATGATTTCCTGCCACTATTGCCTGCAGTGTAGGCCTGGCTGGTGTTCTGCCTTTTATTCTGTTGGTTTTGATTGTTCTTGGAAAGATCATCATTCTTTCTTTTCCTTTCTGCCTGACGTTCAGCATAAGCATGGGTCTTATCCTCCATCAACTCAGTTGTAAACTCAATAACTTCTTGCATAGTCTTCGATTTTGATGCCTTTACACTGCCAAGTATCATATCGGGCAATCCACCGATATACTTCTCAACCTTGTCAATCTCTTCTGGGAACATTCTGGAACACATCAAAGCTAGTTGCTGAAATCGTCGACTATAGGCCACCACATCGGTGCCTTTACTTGAAGATTCCACATCTCGGTCTCAATCTTCTGATCTCACCCTGGGCAGTATTTATAGTCATCATTTTCTTCTAGTGCTGCCCAGGGCATGGCATGAGCTGCTTCAGTAGTTGTGTCTTAACCAGGGGGATTCCACCATTGTAAGGCATCATCTTGCAGAGTGCTAAGTCGTGATTTGACTTGGCTAGTTGTGGGCAATGCTTAATGCTGAAAACAGATTCTTTTCTCAACCATCGAGTGAGTCGACGACTCCCTCAGTGCCTTTGAAGTCCAAGGTTTGCTTTCAAGTATTCAGAGTAAGAGCATTCGCGAGCTGTTTGGGTGGCCTTGGTCCTGACATTGCTATTGTAGCCATTCCTTTAACCCTGCTGCTTCTGCTTCAGCCATTGCAGCAGCAACTTCCTTGGTCATTTAAGGCATGTAGTTGTTGCCTCAGTATAAGTTGTGGTAGGTTCATTTGGAGTTGGTGGGGCTGGTTTTGACCTTGTGGCTCTCTTTGGTGCCATTTTCTTCAATCACAAGAAAACACAACACCCGTTAGATTTTCATTAATCATAAGTGACGTAACTATGCATCCTAAATAAAAATAAGATCACATCACATAGCGAATATAACCACACAAGATCAGACCTATCATAATAATATTCCATATTATAAACTGGACAATATTCATGATCTATTTGGTACACATCGATTCCTTATCGCTAGGTACAAAGTGAAAATTAACCTAGAGCCTTATAGCCGGGAGTTACCCGTAATAATTAGTAGGCTATACAGGATAGCTATCGGAAACAAGTCTATACAAGATAGCTAACCAAAACAAAGATCTATTACCGTCTGCTTAGCTGGGAGTAACCCATAAAAACTTAACTGACTGCATAGTTAGATTACCAAATCATACCAAGTCTAGGAACTGCTACCAGTATCTCCAAGGTGTCAATGCGCGCGCCAGTCTACAAGGCTTGGGTTACGCATGATATGCTGAACAAGCAAGATCTCTGCAGGCCTGACTGCTAGCCACTCGTGGCGACGTGCCTCAGTCTCATATACAATGTGATCCGTGCCTCTAGGTCTTGTGTAAGCCTCAGATCTAGCCAAATCCTGGTCGCTTGAATGCTCTCCTGCTCGTAGGCAAGGCTCTCTCTCCTCAAAATTCCAATTCAGCTCTCACAGCTGTCCGATCCTCTTTGGGCATCGTGATGGTCGTGTGCAAAACTCTGAGCTCTCTCTAGTGTCAAACATCTACCTGGTACTGATCCTCCTGTTGATCAACCTCATAGGGCGTTATTCATCTCCTTCAGTATCTAGGAGGTCTGGTCTCTATAGTGGGTCTCTGGCTGTCTCGCTAGCAGCAGCAGCAGAAGAACTCTCTCCAATCTCACAAGGGTCTGGGGAGTGGTAGTAGTAGTCTCTTCCGAGGCGGTGCATCAGCCTCGGGAACATCAGCTCTGCGGCTACTAGATGGTGCAGGTAGAGGGATAGGTAACAACTGTGGGGTCCCTGATGGGTGTACTGAATGATAGTAGGCTGATGCTACATCTCTCATCTCAACCTCGAGTGCTCTAGGAATCTAAGTGGTCGATTCGTGGAGCTAGAAAGGATTTGGTGGTAATAGAGGTATAGTGCCTCATCCTCAGCTGGTACTAACTCCTCGGTTGATCAGGCGCGGAATGTACATGTATATGGTTCGCAGGTACATAACCTGGAGAACGTGGTGCCTGCCCTTCGTAACATCTGTTGGGCAGCTCTCGTAAGGATCCTCAGATGGAATACTCCAAGATCGTGCCTCAGAGTGAACAGACGTATAGGTAACCGCGGAATCGGCCGACATGACTACTGTGACCAGCAGAAATAACTTATATGAGTATATTATATAAGGCTCTTATTGTAATATACGTAATATATTATAACCACGTATATCCATTATGAATGCATCAAGTCCCACTAATGCAACAAATAGTGTATGCATGAATGTATGCACATATGTATGTCCCGTGTACAACCCCGTTGTATAAATTCGTTATTTGAAAATGGTTATAGTCCAGCAAAAACATTTGAATGTTCTACATAACCTTGGCTCTTGATACCAATCTGTAACACCCCCAAATTGGGTCGCAGCGGAATAAGGGTCCGGGGCGTGTTACTTCAAGATCAACAGCACAAGATATAAATGAACGACACAAAAAGTCGTTTAAAATGATACATTGGATTTAATTGAAAGACTTAATACAAAAGCATATAGCTTTACTTGTCCATTGCTGAATATTACAAAAGTTGACAATACATTCCCCAAAATATGATGCACCTAAATCTTTAAGCGTGCAATCCAAAATATAACCCAATGCATCTTTGGCATCCCATGCCTATTGATCTCCTGAAAACATTGCTTAAAAAGTCACTAAATTTGTTGGTGATTTCTTAGGTTTGATAAATCTTAATATGAGGACGCAAGACTTTTTAGTGTTAATGCAAACACTGCAGCTCACAAAAACTAGATTACATTTACACTAAGCTCATGACCACTAATGCTCGTCGATATTTCTTGCAAATTAAAGATATATTGCAATTTCTGCCCGATTTTGATGTTCACCCGAAAACATCCTATTCGACATGCTATCAACGTTCGTTCCTGGTGGTAACAAATCACCCGATAGGGAGGTCGTTTCCCCGAATAGATCTATTAAATAACATTCGCGCTCAACATAATGTGACTTCCCAGACTACTTATATGCAATTGACAGTCATGATAAAGGGGCTCAACTTGGGTTATCGACTACTTAGGCAACATGTAATCGATACTTGCGTTCCAATTTATAATAATAATGCATGTTTTCACACCCAAATTGTAAATCATTGAAAATCATAAAAAATGTGGGCTCTTGAACTCACCTTGAGTTCAGATATTCCGAATATCGCAGATAATGCGTTACGTAAAAGATCGGATGCAAACTAAATTATCATAGGTCATATAAGTACGAGTACTTGAATATAATTTATAGTTGTTAATAGTACTATCGTTCGGGCTATCTAATTAAGAGGTCAAGACATGACGTCGAGGAGTTAGGACACTTTTAAATCGTAATCAACAACTCGTCGATACGCCATCCGAAGAGGCCTCATTATGAAATCCCTAGTAATTAGGACTTGGATACCACATAATATTCTATCTAGCTCACATCACAAACTAATGTTTTGGTAAATTGTGTTTAATAAGTTAAAAACGTTTAAAATTACCGTTTTATATAAATCTACGCATAATTTTGCGTTTAAGCCGATTCTTGCGTTTCTTATGTCCATCTTTTCGTTTTAAGGACGAGTTTCATAATTTGAACATTTTTGATGATTTTGACCCCCTGGTGAACAGTCAATCTTTTAATGTTCACATCAGACGTGATTTTATAAAAACGTTTTCGTCGTCGTAAAATCCCGTTAAGGTAGTATTTTATTCGTATATAGCTCGTTTTTATAGATTCTTCGAGGACGTTCTGGTATTGAAAGTTCTATATTTTTATGAGGTTACAAATATTATAACCTTTTCTGTCATGGAATAGTAACTTTTATAAAAATATTTTATAAAAAGTATTAAATTGTCGTAACTTGCGAATTCATAACTAGTTCGTTATTAAATTGAAAAATATGATTCTTATCATTTTTGAATCCTTAAAAAAATATGTATTATTTATTAAAAAATATTAATACTTTGCGTTTGTGTTTTTTTAAAATGTTTTTATAAAATTTTATTTACGACTTCGTTTATTAACGTATAACTTGTTTTTAACGTAACTTTTTCGTTATTAATCCGTTTAACAAGTTTCTTACTTTTTCGGAATCGTCGTGAAATGTATTATTTTATAAAAATATAAAATGAATATGTCAAAATTCGAATTTGGGACAGAATCTTTGCTTAGGCTTGTTGACTCCATTTGTAACCTTTTCTTTATACTTTACTACTTTTGTATTTTATCCCAGAGGTCATATATCATATATATTATAAATCATAAAATATTAATGTCTATTGTCATAGTAGTCCTATATGTTTCTAGTTACCAAGGTTAGCAATTTTATGATAATACTTAATATATAATTTTATTAAGTAACTTATTTTACTAGTTTGTCAAAATCAATTTTACACTAACCTATGTGTGATACAAGTCTATTTCTTTCATATGACTTTATTTTAGTGTTATATTAGCATGATTAAAAGTCCATAATCAATATTAACATGTCCTAGGTATTTTCTTTAAGTTGAACATATTTATGAACTATTAAAAAACCCTATTAATCCATGATTTTGTTTACTTAAACAACATTATTACAATATTATCATGATTTTAACATGATTTATGTTAATAAACAACATATTATTAACTGTGTTAAATATGATCATTTCACGTATAAACTTCTATTTTTATGATTAAAACTTAAGTGGTGATTAAGCTAAAATAGAAATAAATATGCTTGAAAATTATTAAATGAAGCATAAGTTTAAGTGGACTTATGATGATGAAGATGGTGATAAAGAAGTGATAAAACCCTTGTTTAGTCGCAAACCAAAGATAGCAGTATGAAAACCCTACTTCAATATGGAAACCTAACTTCCTTTTCTTGCTTCAACACTGGAAATCTTTAACACATACTTGGAATATAACTAGGACATTTAGATATGATATGAGATATGTGTAATTAAAATTATATAAAATTTTGGTATTGGATTGATATAATGGGGGGGGGGGGGGGGGGGGGGGGGGGGGGGGGGGGGGGGGGGGGGGGGGGGGGGGGGGGGGGGGGGGGGGGGGGGGGGGGGGGGTGGGGGGGTGGGGGGGGGGGGGGAGTGGGGTGCTTGTGCCGTGGGTTTTGGCTTAAAGAGGGGAGAAAGAAAATGATTTTTGTTAAGGAACTTTTTGTGTGATTTGCTTATGAAAAAGGGGTAAGTGTTATATATATTATAGATAGCAACTAACCAAGACCAAATGGTCAATGGTCCAAGGGGGGGGGGGATGGTGGGCGGCATGGTGCAAGGAATGGGGAAAAAGGTAGTCAAACTTACTATACAACTAGCCATGCCATACCTCCTTAATGGTTAGTGTTTTTTCATGCCATGTATATAGTAGAGTAATCATTCATTGATTCAAGGTATTGTGTTGGCATTGAATATCTAGCTAGTTTATTGACTAGCATTAAAATGGAAGTAAACTTTTATATAAAGGAAAGTATATATGTGAGAGGAGTCTTGTTAATAAATTATACTTGTAAACAATAAGTCTTGATATTTCTAACATTAATTGAGGCGCACATTTTTACAATGTAGGTAAAGTTTCATAACTTTTTGATCATAGAAAAAAATAATACTAGACTTTTATTGAAGCGGTAGAAATATTTTGTGGTCCGGTAAGCCTAAACGCAATTTATCGCGAAACGTATACACTTTACGTATTCGATAAAAATAAAATGAACAAGTTAATAATTATCTTAAAATATAATTATATAACCTTGCTTAATGTAAACATTTAATTGTTTGATGCCCGTTAATTGACGCTAATTTTTGGGTACGCGGATTTAAACCTAACGTTCAATGTCAAGTAAATTGGTACAATACAAAAGGTACATTCGAGGATTTGTTTGACGTCGTCAAATGACTTGAAAACCACAGGTGTTATAAGTTGTGATTCATCCAAAGCGACTTGAGCACAAAAACGACAAAGCAATATATTCAGCTTTCTCAGTACTGATTATCGCAGCGATTTTACCTTTTAGACACCAGCTTACAAGGTCTATCACCCAAAAGTTGTATACTGCCAGATTGTTCTATGGCGTGTATCTTGCAAACAGCATGATCCGCATCTGGCCAAATTGCTTGTTTAGTGCAAAGGAAGAATCTTTCGGATACCAAAGACCCCGATGTATGGTTCTTTTCTAGATTACCGAAAGATCCCCTTTTTACTTGCATTTAGTGTTGCTTTTTCGGTAGGCCGAGGCCTGATACGGGCACACATGCAATATAGCAATTGTAGGTCGAGGTCTACTGGCTCTGTAGTTAAGGAGGTGCCTATCATACACGATGTGGTGACTGGGATCTACAGCTTTCCCTTCTTTATCTCATCTATATTTGGACTTCTCCACCAGGAGTTTCCACTGGGTCACAAGATTCATAGTGCCATATTTTTTAGTGATTCAAGAGCATATTGAGATTGGTTTTTGAGATGCCTTAGGACTTGAGAATCTGTAGTCCTAAGAAAAATGAGATTTTACCCATCATCGACATCGTGAATTTTGAACCATTATTTTAGCGAATAGATCACACAGTTCAGGTAGAAGAGGCAGCAAAGATAAATATCATGACTATAGGAATTATACCAGTAGAAGTTCCTTGCCTTCTCGAACGGATGAACAGAGTAGGATCACTGAGCCTTTGAGAAGTCATTGGTTATCAGGAATGAGACAACATATCATACATCACGTGGAGCTTGTTTCAACCATAAAGAGCTTTCTTAGCTTGTAGACGTAGTTTAGGTTTGTTGGATCCACAAAATCCGTTCGGTTGGCTAACATAAACTCTTCTCGCAGTTACCATTCTAGAAACGCAGTCTTCACATCCATTTGATAGATGACCATGTTCATGTGAGCAGCAAACGCTAGAAAAATTCGTATAGCCTCTAATCTTGCAACCGGAGCAAATGACTCTTCGAAATCGATACCCTCCTCTTGGCGATAACCACGAGCGACTAACCGAGCCTTATTTTTTAGAATACCTCCTAACTCATCAAGCTTAACCTTATAGATCCACTTAAGAGAGTGGACAAATGCTTTTGTCAAGGAGGAGGATCAAGTTCCCAAACCTCCAGGACGTTCAATTTCATGAAGTGCCTCTTGCTTTTGCTCAATCCAACATGCTTGAGTTAATGCTTCTTTGTAGTTCTTGGGTTCGACTGATGTTAGAAAGGCATCATAGTAACAGAATAAGGCTTGTTCATAGATTTGTAGTCGTTTGGAAACTGGTCTGTCGAGAGCACCGTTTATATTCTCAAGTGGGTGATCCTTCGTCCATTTGCTATTGTGTTCAGAAACTTGGTGATCGGGATGCACAATTATATGAATAAGTTTTTCTTGATTTGGGATTTTTTGGTTAAGGGGGTAATTGTTCAGAAGTAACTTTCTGGAATTGGGAATACCGAAGTAGGATATTTAACCCATATGTGCAAATTCAAGATATGATATCGTCTTCAACATCATGAGAAATAATAGGTGTTTGAGTTTCTTGTGTTGTATGAGAGTTACTTGGTGATGGTGCATCTTGATCAACTGTAGTTGAGGAAGGTGAGCCAGTTGATACAACATGTTCAGGTGCAACTGCTTCAGGAATAGGAGCAATGACTTCTGGTGCTTGTAAATCAACATTAGTCGAGGGATTAAGTGACTCATCAAACATTGGTTGAAACAACAAATTCCAGTCAGATCTCGAAGGTGGTACAAATGGTGTTGAAGAAGGAGGATTTGGCACGAGTCCTGAACTGATCGATATAGGAGTCATTTCATGAAGAGCGGGTCCTGAACTGATGTGTTCAGAAGCCATCGCGGTCAGCTCATCAAATTCACATGATGGTTTCAATTATTCGTCTGTGTAGTTGTTGGTAAATCCGGAATGCTTTCTTCGTGGGTGCATATCCAATGAAAATACCAATATCAGCCTTTGGTTGTAACTTGCCCAAATTCTCACTATCATTCGTTGGGTAGCAAAGTGCACCAAACACATGTAGATAAGATAGATCGGGAGGTTTGTCATGCAAAAGCTCGTATGGTGTTTTACCGTGACGACGACGTATCATGGAACGATTTTGGGTATAACAGTGCTGTTGGCAACGCTGCGGCCATAAAATAAGGACTTTTGCATAAATTAACATAGTGCGGGCTGCTTTAATTAGCGTACGATTTTGCCTTTCAATGACACCATTTTGTTGTGGAGTGCGTGCAACTGATGTTTCATGAGAGATGCCAACCTTCTCATAATATTTACGCAATGTCTGATTAACAAAACTCAGTTCCATTATTTGTTTGTGCGTCGGTCGGTTTCCTTATGTCGTTACTTGGTCATCTTCATAAAGTTGATAATTAAAAGCTGGAGCTTCATCTTTTGATCGCAAACATTTTTTACACATGTAAATCGAGAGTAGTCATCGAACGAAATAACGAGGATGTACTTCTTCAATTGACACTAGTGACACGCATTGGCCCACACAGGATCCATATGCCGAACCAATGAGTTTTTTCTTGATTGGTGTCCTCAGATTTGGGTTTGTGGGGTTTCTTTGAACTTTTGCCTAATGCACATGCAGAACATAAGTGATCATTTTCAAACTTGAGCTTAGGGAGACCTCGTACAAGTCCATGTCTTGCAAGATGATTGATAGCACCAAAGTTCAAGTGAGATAGACGACGATGCCATAACCAAGACTTGGTTTTAGACGCCTTTGACAATGAAAATAGGAGAGGAGGCCATCTTTTCCCAAGTGAGAGTGTTTAATGATTATCCCTGCGAGATCCCGACGATAAATCAACTCGTCTAGTTTATGAATGAAGCATGTGTGTTGACGACGGCCACTACGTAGATTGGAATCACAGAATTGTCCCACAGAAAATAGATTATGGCCCAAGTCTTCAAGTTAATAACCCTTGAAATGTAACTTTCCCAATCTGATAATCTCCAAAACTCCATTTTTTTGCAACTTGATCATTTCCGATTTTGAATGTGTACCCAGGAATTGACTGATGAAATGGTGAGCTGAGAGCGTTTCTATCATGTGCTTCAGCAAACGGAAATCAAATACCTAGAGACGATTTGGATAACCTGCATTCATTCAAAGAAGTATGATGATTATTGGTTTTTGTGGATCCCCAGGAATTTACTAGGTTCTGTTTGTTAGCAGACATGGTTTTAAAAAACCTTAGTTTTGCTAACGGACTCAGTATTCTTATTTTCTGGTTTCCTGAGTATACCAATTTAACACAGGTTTGGTGATTCAGAGTCTAGAACTATTGGTTTCCTAGAAGCGCTTAATAGTAGTGGTATCTAGTTATAGGGCTCGCATTTCCTACAATATGAGTCCGACGGTTGGTTCCAAATATATACCTTTCTGAGTGAACACCTTCTGTTGGGTTTCCAAATATCTTTCTTTGATTTATTTCTTTTTAGGTTTAGCACGGAAATTTCAATCTTCATAGGATTTTAGAAAACACAATTATCGGATAGACATGCAATCTTCACTGTTAATACAGACATAATCAGAATATCTTGTTTCTTGAAAGATTCTGCACAACGCAGTTTCATTTAACTTTAACAGTACCATTCCTTTTATTCAAACTAGATTTAATCGTTCCTAGGGTGAGCTTTTACTTATATTCGAACTTACTACTTGGTGTTTGCCAGAATCCTATCATTCCTGGTATTGCCTGAGGCTTGTGATCCGCTGCACTAATAGAAAGTCTTACCTCGTGCTTGAATGCAATAACGTCTTGTTAGAAAAACTATGTTTGAAGTCGTAGGTCTGGTTTTGTGTTTTCTGTGGATGTGAGTGAATTTCGGCTCAACATAAACTTTCTTGTCCTTTTTCCTCGGTGTGACCTCAATTAGAATTGAGGTCCATAATGTTGATGCTAGGGATGATCTTCATAAGTGTTGAAAGCTAATCCTGAATTGACTTTTGGTATACCTTAAAGGGAAGACTCTAAAAGTGAATCTTGAGGATAATTTACTTATTACATGTTCGATTATATCCCTAAGGACCAAGCTTTTCTTGGTATGCTTAATATTACGAGGAGTGGAGCAGTCCTTTTATTCAAAATTAGGGCGTGATTGGTTCCATATGATCCTTAGACACATTTCGGATTAACTGGTGGGGTCTCAATAGCCTCCTTATCTACAGCTTTTTCTTTAAGTTTTCTTAGCTCTATTTTTTATGGGTGCTATAACCAAAACTTGTTCCTGAAGTTTTGCATTGTAAATCTGAAATTTCCCCAGACATTTCTATTGACTTGCTTGATTAAACGATCACATTGTTCTTTTGATTGAACACGTTTTGTTTAATCGATGTTCATAAAGTTGCTTATTAAGTTGTTTCAAATTGCTTATTTCAGCAACAAGTTTGTACTCTATGTTCCAATTCATGTTACTAGTTCAATTTCATCCATGGTCCATTTGATGTATGATCATCACATTTCCATTTAAGGACTAATTTGCTCTTTCAAATCGACATGACTGTGTCTTTTGCTTGAGACTGAGCTCTCAATCCACTTAATTCAAAAAACAGAGTAAAACTTGGGCATTTTGATTTAAAACACTGTTTTTAGTTGAAAAATTTCTTGATTGGTGAGATCAGGCTTCAATGTTTTGCAATGTTTTTCAAGTGTCGTAAAACTCTTACAACGTTTTTCGTAAGTTTCTTTATCAACAAAATCCTTTTTATTGAGAAGCTCAGTCTTAAGTTCGAGACACTTTTGACATTCATTCACAGTTTCACAACCTTCATTCAGAGACACATTCACAACAGTTTTTACAATTTCATTATCAATGGCTTGTGCTAAGAGTCGTTCATTTTCACTAAAACTGAATTCAACTTTAACTTTCGAAAGTTTTGGACTCCCATGCGATGTTGGTTCGACACCTGTTACATTTGATAAAAGACTTTTGGACATCGCAAGTTCTTCAACCAATATGGTTGAAGTTATTGATGATATCTTTTACTCTTTTATAAATGGAATGATTTCATTCGAAAACAAGCCTTTGTATGTTCAAACCCCCACGTGGACCTCAGTGATTGCTGTGTCCCAGTGGGGGGTTAGGTTCTTCTTTGACAACCTGATCAAAGCCAGGTTAAGATAGCGTTTAAGCTCTTTCAAGCTTTTATTCACCATTCCTTACTTTAGGAAGTTTTTGAACCTCAAATATGATGTTGTGGAAGAATGAGATGGTCTAAAGATGGGACCGAAGTCGCTTTTCCAATAGGCAGTTCACTATATAATTAAATCAGATTGTCGAACATTCGGTTGTAGTAAATCGTTATTAAGAATGGCATAATTGGTGGGTTTCGTGTTCACTCTATGTTTTTCTTCTAACAATGGGATTTGTTCTTCAAAATGCTTTTTTTGAAGCGACTCTTTCACTAAGCATTAATGTTTCATCAGAATCAGGAATCACAATAGTATCCATTTTAAGAATGGTATTCCCGTCATACAGCTTTGGCTTTGACTCCCGAGCTTTCTTCAGATAGAAAGGTTTTTCAAAACCGATAGCTTGTTTCGAGGAATGATCATAACAAATTTTGGATTTAGTCATCATATGAACAGTTTGCGCAGATTGACCTCTTTTGAAAATGATTTGGTCAGTTTTACTTAATTTTCTTTTCTAAGCTATTTCTTCTATAAATATTTCTGTTTTCTTCCAATAGTTCAAAGTCAACATTCTTTGAGTTCAGTAAACTGTTTTCATTAAAGAATCCTTTTCTTGCACTTGTTCAAAAAGATTTTTGCTTAAGACGTAACAATATCCGGCATACTGTTCATTTGATCCTGAAAAACTGTTCTCAACATTTTGCATTTCTTTCAAATCTTTAACCTCTTCTTTATATCTGTCAAGCTCGGTAGTCAAAGCTTTATTAAACATTGGTGCAATGCGTGCATTGGGTACTTAATTGCTCAAATAGACAGTATCAAGTCATCTGTATGGCGAAGTGTTAGAATTCTGGACATTTTTCTGTTGTGTTTCACTCAGATAACTGAGAATTAGGAATGATATTGCTTTCACTGGTTATGTCAGTTTCTGCTGAATCACATCATTGGGACTGTTCAGAAGACGTCATTATACTGCACTCACTTAGATTGTATAAGTCATAGTTCAGATTTCTGGATTGTTTAACCTCAATGAGTTGCTTCTGAGACATTTCCTGAGAGATTGGCCATGACGAGATTCTTGGCTGAGTTGTGTTTATCACAATCAGAGTCATAGGCATCCCAGATACATGCGGCTTGATAAGCAGCATTGTGGGTGATGACTGTCTGATAGAGGTGTTGAATGTCAGGAAGTCGGACTCTGCAAAAATGCTATTGCTTCCTCTGTTAAGCTTGACCACTTGCTTGAGCTTGAGCCAACAACACTTTTATCGTTGAAACATGTTCATCCTTTTCCTCTTGGGCTTTGTACACTGCTGGACAATAGTGACCCTCCCCTTTGCAATTGTAACAATAACAGTCGTGTTTCCCGTGTTGCTAACCACTTGCAAAGGTGTGTATTTTCTTGTTGTTCTAGCAGCATATGTAGTTTGTCTCCCCTGAACAGGTTGACAGTTTACTTTTCCATCATAATGGTAGCTTGTTGACGCGGGTTTGACGAAGTCCTTAGTGATTGTTGGTGTAGGATACCAGATGTGACAACAGCAATTAAGAAAGACATTCATATGATTAATTCATCATTGGATCATCCCTTTCATGGAACACTGGGAACAATTAGACCGGAGTCTGGTTGGGAAAATTCAGATTGTTGATGTTGGTAAGTTGTGGGAGCATATTCCAATTGTGGGATGGATGATTGTGGAGAATAAACGTTGTGGTGAACTGAGGATTGGTACTCATTTGATGGATAAGTGATTGAAAGAGGTGTTGATTGACTGGTTGTGAATTGTTGAGTCTGATAAGGTGTTACAAACTGTGAAGACGGATATGGTGAAACATGATGTTGAAGTTGAGAGTTCGGGAGAGTGTGTAGATGAGATTGATAAGTTGACGGAGGTAATTGGTGAGATGCAACTAAAGCAAGAGGATCGGAGTTACGTTCATGCATCAAACGAACTTCATTTGCATGTCTTTCGTGTTGTTGCAGGTAAGCATGAAGCTGATCAACATTGGTAGTATGCAAGTCTTTGACCAATTTAACATCAGTAACAAATTTGCTCCATTCATCAGGAAGAGTGTTTAAAAACTTGGTGTTAACTTGAAATTGCTCCAATGGCATCTTGTAGATGTTCATATCATTGAGTAACAGAGTGAACCTCAAGTAGTACTCATGTAACGACTCTCCTTTCTTGTAAGTGAACTTATCGAATTCATCATACAGCTTACATTCTCGTTCTTGTTTTGTTAACGACGTTCCTTGCATTAGCAGTTTAATCTTCTCCCAAAGATCTTTTGCAACACGATGTTGACTCACAAGAGCATAGATTTCAGTTGGAAGGCCTTGGAGAATGATGTTTATTGCTTTGATGTCACAATCAGCTTGAATGGCTTCAGCGGGAGTCAGTTCAATATATTCCTTAAGCCTTGTTACTCCATCCTCAGTGATTGAAGGCCAAACGAGTGGTCCTTTTTCAACAGAGGCAAGAATCATTCTTCCATGAGGTCTATTCAACATATACAGTTCCATTCGGCTCTTCCAAGAATCATACAAGTGTTTTTCAAGCATTGGTGGTTTGTTGTCTCCTCCTGAAAGAAGTGACTTATCGGCAAGAGTCGTCATTGTGGTATCAAAAAGATTACAAATTGATCGATCGGTGGTAGAAAGAAATTGTGTTTGGTTATGTGATTGTTGAGTCTTGAAATAAAACTACACGGGATTTTACAATTCTCGACAAAACCGGGAAAAACAAATTAATGTTTCACGGGATTTTACAAGTCACAGAAAGAACCGTATAATTTTAGAAATTTGAAAATTTGGTGTCCTTCTAGTTCGGTCCTTCTAGTTCGGTTGTCAAAGAAGAACTGGTGCGGTTCCACTTGTTCGGTGCACACTAGTTCGGTTCCCAAAGAAACCACTAGTTCGGTCCTGCTCGTTCGGTTACCAAATGGAAAACTAGTTCGGTTCTTCTCGTTCGGTTCCTTCTCGTTCGGTTACCAAAGAAACCACTAGTTCGGCTTCAACTACAATCAACTAGATCGGTCGTTCGGCTTACTTGTTCGGTTTACTCGTTCGGCTTACTCGTTCGGCTTACTCGTTCGGTTCCAACATACAACACACTAGTTCGATTATAACTACTACGAAACCTAAATTTTCAAAACTCAAAAGACACATTTTTGAATGGTTTTTAGCAAAAATTCTTGTACAACTAGTGTTACTAACCCTATAGGAACAATAAAAATGAAAACTTTAAGGTTTTTACGCCAAAAAATTTGAATCAAAAATTTTGTTCTTTATAAAGATTTTGAACACAAATCACAAGACAAACACAAAAACTAAACACACCACTCTATGGCTCTTGATACCAATTGAAGAAACATGTAATCTTATGATCTAAACCAAGAACAAGAGAGAGAGATGTGGGTTGTGATGTTTAGATAGAGAAAGTGATGGAATAGATGATGTTATTACTATGTGGAAAATATGGAAGAAATGAAAACAACCAACCCCTCTCCAAGGCTAGGAGAGGGCTTATATAGTTACATCATGGCCGGCCCATGGGCTATGATGGGCTTCCCATGGGCCTTGGGCCGGATTAGCTTCTATACTAAACATGAAACAATCTACGAGCTAAGACCTATTACAACTTGGAAGTGACCGATACTTTTTGTGTTTCCAACATTCTGTTAGTTCAGCTGATGTGAACTTTTCTTTTACTAGACTCCACAGCTTCACAAAGTCTTCTCTGTCAAATGATTATAGCATATTATCAAAGAATTGATATACCTTAGTATGATTACCAACTCCGATGATCTTCCAGTACTTCCTAGCTCCTTTAGTGTAAATCTCCCAATCAATTATAGGATACTTGGTCTGTAAAGCTTCAACATTCATTCCGTGCTCTAGAACTATTATCATCATTTGCAGTATCCTTTCTTGTGACAGTTCTTCCTCTTCTTCTTTATCCTTTGATTCTTCAGCTGGTACTGATCTTTCTCCGGTCTTTAGTCTCTTTGAACTTTCTTGAACAAGTTCTTCTTCTGCCTCTCTTTTAGAACTTCTAGCTGCCAACTCAAGAATTACTCTTTCACTTTCACTCTCCATTGGAACAAATGTGTGTACTCTCCTTATTGTTATTTCAAACAGATTCTTGATTTCATCAAAAGAATAACTCTTCAACTTCTTTAGTGTATGACTTCCTATGTTCTTGATATACTGAGACATGTAAGTCCTCTGTTGAGCTTGTGTGAGGGGCTTGTTCCTCCTTTCTTCAGCTCTTTGTGCAGCAAAGTATCTCTTTCTCTCATTGATAAGCTTTGCAAGCAACCTTGATTTTTTAGCTTTAGAGTACATCTCTCTTTCCTTTGATTGTAATCTCTGTGCAAACTCTTCATCAGCTTCAACTCTAGCTTGAATGTCATCCCATTCTTCAATGTTGAAAGAGCTTGCTTCTTCTTGTACCCTGGCAATCCTTTGCCTTTCTTCTTCATCAATTTCAGCGTGTAATCTCAGAGCTTCTTCATAACCAAGTCTTTCTTGTTCTAGCTGCAACTTTGTCTTGGGCTGAATTGTCTCAGCTTCCTCCATTATAGCTTTACCCTAGTCTTTGGCTGAACTAGCACTAGCAGTGGAAACTGGCTCAATAGTACTAACTTTTTTTCAGCAGTATAAACTTCTTCAGCAGCAGTGAACTTAAAATCAGACTCCATATCATGCTCATGCCTCTCCTGAACCTCTGTATTATGTTGTACCAAAGAAATAGCATGATCTTGGTCAATTTAAGCTATCTTCCTCCCCTGTTTGGAAGGATCCTCTAAATCTTCTTTATCATCAGATACAACAATTTTGGCCTTCCTTCTAGCTTGTCTAGTCTTGATAGTTTTCTCCAATTTCTTCACCTTTTTGATAAGCTTTGTAAAAGCAGTACCATAGACTTTCTTTATCTGATGTAAGTCTGTCTCCAAAAGGATCAACTCTGTTGAAAATTTTGTAACAAAATCATCAATTCAATTGTGTTGCATTCTGGCCCTCATCCATTCAAGTGTGTAAACTATTGGGAGTAGGTGAATATAGGGCATGGATGAGGTATTATCTATGTACCAGTGCCATTGTCCTGCATTATCTAGTGACTGTAGTGGCAGCCCCTCCTGTTTGACTTCCACCCTATAGAAGAAGCCTCATCTCTTACATTAGTTCTGAGTAGGAGATCTGGGCTGAGGAACCACAAATTCCTTTCTGGTAGTTCTCCAAGAGGGTGATGAACTTGGTGGCTGTAAGGTTGATGGAGTACTGGTGGGTGTGTGATGGGACTTAACTAGGACTGTTGATCCTTCACCCTGAACAATTAGGCCTTGAACAAGCATTTTTAGAAACAATGGAATGTCCACCCAAGTATAACCCTTTTGTGTAAGGGTATGAGCAATATAAGTTCTGTTGTGAGGTAGAAGCAGTCTCTAATTTTTTTATTGTCTGCTTGTTTTAAAAAGCTTGAATTAATCTGGTTACTTAAAAAAATTGTGTTACTTTCTCCACGTTTCTCACCATTCCATTTAAAAATTAATCATCTTAGCTCGCAAATTAAAAGTTCTATTTGTGGCCAAGCAAATGATAGCAGTTGATATATTGCTACTAAATTGTTCCCAAGTAGTTTTTTTAAAACTTAAACAATGAAGGATGGTATGGATCACAAATCTCCATTAAGGGGAAAAGTGTCCTTTTTGAAAGGTTAATTTGTTAGAATTAGACACATACCCCATAAGAGCAAGTTGCTTAAAAATTTCAGTAGAAGGAAAATTACTAATACCATCAGAATCTTCTAACTTGAGATGCCTCCTAATAGATGCCTTAGAAACAATCTTAACTTTCCCATCTATTGTAGCAGTTATTTCTATCTCTCCATTATCTAGTGTTCTGGCAGTAGCAGTGTTCCAAAACTGCTGGATGAGTGAAACATAAATAGTGGGATTTTCTATAAGAGCATACCTTATATGACTAGAATTGAGAAAATCCACTATCTGGTGAAATCCTTTACTTCCCTTTGTTTTCTTTAAGTAAGCGACCATGTTGTGTGTGTCACAGAACTCTAAATTTGCCATTGTTCATTGAGAAAAGATTGATTAAGGTCTGGGTTAGGTTCGTTTATAAGAGTATGTGTGTTTGGTAAAAGTCATTGGACGATATTAGAGAGCACTTAAGGTATTTGATTCGACCAACTGATTAAAATTGTTAGTTATCTTGAAGGAAATCTTATAAGTGAAAAGAAGATCAAGAATCTATCCAAATTAAGGGACCACCTTAAGCGATATATTTGGCAATAATTATTATCCAATGCTATATTTAATTGCCAAAAATCTGTTATGCCCCAAACAGTACTAACGGTATTATAGCAGTACTAAATTTAGCCTAACAGTACTAAGTAATGCCCAACAGTACTAAGTTTTAGACTAACAATACTAAATAATGCCTAGCAGTACTAAGTAATGCCTAACAGTATTAACTTTTGAGGTACTAGTTTTAACCTCCTATGTCATACCATAAAAGCATTATTCTCATCAATTTGATTATCAACATAGCTCTCTTTCTGTTTTTATTCTCACTTTTTTCTCTCAATTCTTTTTCTAACTAAATCACTCTGTCTGTTTTTGTATCACACATCTCTCTTTCTATTTTTGAACTCACTATATCTCTTAATTATTTTTCTCACCAATACACTCTTTTTGTTTTTCATTCACACAACTCTCTTTCTATTTTTGAACTTACTACATCTCTTAATTCTTTTTTGCTTACAATTCTCTCTGTTTATTTTTATTTTCTCTTAATTCTTTTAAACTCACTTTTTCTCTCTATCTGTTTTTGCTTTCTCTCAATGCTCACTGTATTTATTATAACATCAGTAGTAATTATACTTACCAGTAGTAAGTTAGGCCAACAGTCTAACTTGAATTGCATCATCAGCTGCTGTCTCAAGCATCATTTGCGCATACTCCTCTGCATATTAACACAATTATCCTCCCCTCAATCAATACTTCAGAGGTTAAGCATTCAAATACTTGCAATCAGATATTAAAACATGCCAACATCAAATGCCTTTATGAGCAAATCTGCAACATTCTGATCTGTTTGAATTTTGATCATCTGAATAAGCCTCTTCTCTTTTGAATCTCGGATGAAGTGATGTCTAATCTCAATGTGCTTTGTCTTTGAGTAAAACACTGGATTCTTAACTATGCAGATGGTGCTTTCATTGTCAATGAAAATCTTGGTATTCATGAAGTTGTAACCATTAATCCAGCCATTTGAGTTTGAATCCAGAAGTACTTGTCTCAACAACTAGTGCAATACATACTCTGCTTCAGTAGTAGAGTTGGCAACTATAGTTTGCTTCTTGCATTGCCATGAAATCAACCTGCTTCCAAGAAATTGACAACCTCCTGTTGTGGATTTCTTATCTAAACTTGCACCAGCATAGGCACTGTCAGTATAAGCTTCCAAATCAAATGGTGAGTCCTTAGGATACCAAAGGCCCAATTTAGATACTTGAAAGGTCAACCTAAATTGGGCTCTCTCAAATCCATTGTCTAATAAATAGGTAGATAGAGTCTCATACCAAGCTCTAGGAGCTTGATGTAGACAATATAATGCCTTTTCTACCTTATAAAATCTGTCAGGGAACTCTAGATCTTCAAACCCTAGAGGTTGACAGACATAAACTTCTTCTTTAATTTTTCCATATAGGAAATGCCACTTTTACATTCCATTTGGTATACTACAAAGTCTTTGGAAGAGATTAGAGCTAAGAACAACACTAATTGTTCAATCATAGCTACTGGAGCAAAAAACTCATCATATTATATTTCATTCTTCTTGAGTGTAAACCCTGTGAACCAGCCTTGCCTTGTTTTAATCACAATCCTCTATCATCTTTCTTTGGTTTCTGTAGACCATTTGGTTTCACATGGCCCTCTTGCTATATGGTAAATCAAACAAAGTCCAAACCTTCTGTAATTTAAACTATAGGAACTCATCCTGCATTGCTTCTATCTAGCTTGGTTATGTCAAAAGCTTGAATCACCTCTTGGGTTTTTACATTGTGATAGAAAATAAGAAATATACACAGTTATGAAGGTCTTCATGAGTTTTCCCTTCATAAACAGCACTAATAAACCCTTGTTCACTTGAAGTCTTTGTCATTATCCTTGTTTGTACACCGGACTGCACATCACCAATCACATGATCAAGTGAATGATCTTTATGGATTCTTGTATTTAGAGTAGTGGGAACTAGATATGTGGTAGTAATATTGCTTATATCTAATTCTGTTTCATCACTAATGAAATTAGCATGTGTAGCTTCAAGAGTAATAGTAGTAACTGTTGGACTAACAGTATTAATATTTAGACTAACAGTATTAACATTTGTACTGGCAGTATTAATACTTGGCCTAGCAGTATTAACACCTTGAGTACTATTTTCAGGCTTCTCTTGATCATCAATTCCACTTTCTTGACTTACACCTTCACCATCCTTCTTTCCAGCATTACTAGAAGGTTGTGGTTCATCATTACTAGCATACTTTGAAGAAGAATCAAATAGTGAACCATCTTTCCACAGTGGCATCAAAATGTAGTATTGGCTAGATCCTATTTCCATGCTAGAATGACCTGCACCAATACTTTTTTCTGTACGTACAAAATCATTAGAGTTTGTACCTGCAAAAACTGACACATAATTCTTAATTTTGTTAGAACATCAATATCAAACAGCTAATTTGGTCCATCACCTGCAATAATAGACTTATCCTCCAAGAACTTAATGTGCAAGTTTTCTTCTACTCTCCTGGTTCTAATGTTGTATACCCTAAAAGCCTTACTATTTAGTGAGTAACCAACAAAGAATCCATCATCTGATTTGCCATCAAACTTACCCAAATAATCTAAGGTATTAAGAATGGTAACATGACACCCAAATGGTTTCATGAAGCTTAAAGCAGGGGTTTCTATCTTCTACAACAGTTTCATACGGACCCAACCGGTATTTGTTATTGAGGTTTGGCAACTAATACCCTATTCTGCACATAGTAAGCAGTATTAACTGCTTTAGTCCAAAATGTAGTAGGTAACTTAGAGTCTGCTAACATGGTTCTAGCTGCCTCAATCAGTGTCCTATTTCTCCTTTCAGCAATACCATTTTGCTAAGGAGTTTTAGCTATACTAAATTCCCTCTTAATGCCTTTCTTTTCCAAAACTCACTCAAAACTTTAATTCTTAAACTCTGTTTCATTGCCACATCTGATTATTTATTACTTTCTTATCATCTAGTTTTTCTATTTCAGTTTAAGTTTAAGGATACCACTAGTTTTCATCCTCAGTTGTAGATAAAGAAACCCAAGTGAATCTATTTAATATCAGTTAAAACAAGACATTATTTTTATGCATTAAGCTGCTCACAAAAGTTAGACAAACATGCCATATGCAACATGAATAAAGGCTGAGTAATAGAGTTTTGAATTGGACTTACATGAGGCTTTGTGTTGCTTTCCCTTAAGGCAAGCAACACAAGTTTGGTCATTTTCAAAATGTTTTGAGGGTAACTCTTTACACAGAGTGTCATTAACAAGTTATTAATAGTTTTAAAGTTTACTGACCAAGCCTCCTATGCTAAAGCATTGAGTATTTCAAGGGTGAACCTTTGCAAAAGAAAAGTTAACCTATCTTTAGGAACAATTTCTTCATATAAACAATGACATATTGTTCTTTCTAGGAACTTTAAGTAAAACCTGACTTTCATCAGGTAGCTTAAAATCAGGAGACAGAACAAAACATATAGTGTCAGTAAAAAGAACACTGTTGTAACACCCCCAAAAATGGGTCGCAGCGGAATATGGGCCTGGGAGCGTTACTTCATAGATCAACAACATAAGATATATAAGAACGACTTTTAAAAGTGTCATTTAAAACCGATACATTGGATTTAGCAAATTGGTTTGTTCAAAAGCCCGAAGGCTTTACTTTGTTTTATTGTTAAATTATATAAATACGATTCCCAGTTCATAATAAAAGTTCCTCCAAAAGGTATTTGCAGACCAATCTTTAATGCAAAATGACTTCCCAAAATAACGACTCACCAATGTTAATACCATTATCTTGACCTCATTGATCTCCTGAGAAAACATGCTTTAAAACGTCAACAATAATGTTGGTGAATTCATAGGTTTGTAAAATGTATGAGTGTAGGACCGCAATTGTTTAGAGTGTGTATTGCATGGTATACAATGTCCAAAATAGTAAGTATTGCATGGTATACAATATTCAAAACAGTAGTATTGCATGGCTATACAATATCCAAATAAGTAGTCTTGCATTGGTATACAATATTTAAAACAGTAAGTATTGCATGGTATACAATATCCAAAACAATAAGTATTGCATGGTATGCAATATCCAAAACAGTAAGTATTTCAAAGTTACTTGCGTCCTATTGTAAAACAAAGAATGTTCTCACCCAATAGCTTGTAAAACAAATTATGTAAAACGTGGGGCTAATGAACTCACCGCAGTAGTGAAGTGAATGAGAAATAAATCGATTAAGTGAAATACGAGTTACGGACGAATCCGAAGGCAACCTAATCAAACATAGGTCGTATAAGTACTATGCACTTCGATAACTAATATCGTACACAATCCTATATAGCTCATCACCATCTATTTGTAATTTATAAATCGTTGTTATAAAGCGAAAACGTTTATAATTATCGTTTTTGAAAAAACTAGCATAACTTTCCCGTTTTAAACCCGTTTCTCGCGATTTCTCCGTCCCCCCCCCCTCTTCCCCTCCCCCCCCCTCCTTCTCCCCCCCCCTTTCCCTACGTTCCACGTTTAAGATGAATATATAAATTATTATATTTATATATTTTAATTTATGTTAAGAAAATGACTCACTTTTGACCGCTTTGAGTTAATTATCAGGTTGTAGTAAATACATGCGACATGGCGTTGAAAAATATTTGCTCTATGCTAACGATAAAATTGAAGATACTATAGGTAAAGGGTAATGTATAACTCATAATACACAATTATGTACTTGAATATCATATTCCTGTTATCATGTTATGGCTGGTTACTGTTAAAGTGTGTGGTCTAAATTAGGATCCTAAATAAAATTGCAATTGGTGCAAAATTAATGGGAAGAAACTCCGTTTATTTGTGCAGTTATTATGAAAATAGTTGTTTTATGGAATGAGGCTAACAACTCGTCATGCTCTGCTTGCAGATTTAAAGAACAATGGAAGGTCACGTCTCTAAAAGTGGCACTATAGGTCTGTGTTTTAATTTCAATTACTATAGGTTTGTGTTTCAATTTCTATCAGAGCGGTATCGATCGAAACTGTGATTACGATCGGTGTGCTACAGAGCTGGTGTTGATGTCAAAGTTGCTTCTGGTATAATTGACTGTGCTGATAATGTTTTTGATCATATTTCGTTACCAAAATGATTTTTTTCCTCTCAACTATAGGAAACATTTTCAACTCATGTATGAGCAAGTGGGTTGATGTGGGTTAAAGTTTCTATAAAGGGTGAAATGGGTAACTAATCTTGCTGAAACGAACACCAGACATGTTCATCATCCCATCTATATTTGATTGAGCCTTGCAGCTTGAGTGCTTGACACAAGTACATCATTTGTAAATAAAATTTAACAATAACATGTTTATAAGGAATTCTGCATCTTTATTGTCATTTGGTGTTAGGAATACGAAATTCCTAGAAAAGTCTCGGTCACTTCATAGATATCGGTAGATGGCTCGTATAGCAATATTTGGAAACTTAGTGGGCTAGTTAGTCTAAGGCCCATGGAAAGCCCATGCAGGCCAAGGCCCAACCGACCAATCACTAAGTCTAGATACAAAACCAAAGCTTGCACCCTTTAAAACCCTAGATTTCCAAAGAAACCCTAATCTTGTAAATACTTGCTTACACCTTGCAAACCTTTAACCAACCCTTCAAAACATCTTAAGACATCTTAGATATGATGTAGGTATGTGTGTAATTGTTGTAGAAATTTTTTGTATGGATTTGTATAGGGGTGTTTTTGAGCCGTGGGTTATAAAGGGGAAAAAGGGAGAGTATTTTGCTTTTTCACACTAAGGAAATGGATATGTATGTGTTATCTCTTGTTACTTGTATTATAAAGCCTTATGACTAGTCAAAGGAACACCTTGAGGGTCTTAAGGAGGTCTTTGGTCTTTGTCTTTGGTCAAAGTATTAAGAAAATGGTAGATGTTCCCTAATAGTTGAGAACATCCCATGAAAACATGGAGATGTGTTTTTAAAGTTAATATCTTTGTATACTTAGCTCCATATCCGGCCATATAGAGGTATATATGATATATTTTTGTGATTTTTGAGTATTGGGTATAAAAGTGGGTATTTGTTGAAGCGTAGAAAGGTTTTGGTGGTTCCGGGAATGCCTAAACTTAATTTATCGTGAAACGTAAACGTTTTACGTAACCGATAAAAATAAAATGAACGAAGCCCATAATTATTCTCAAAATAATTATTTAATACTTGCTTGACGTAAACGTTTAGTCGTTTGATGCCCGTTTACATTGAATAATCATTTTTAGCTTACGCGATTTAACTTAACGATTATGATTTAAAAGCAAACGCGTACAATACTAAAAATAACTTGTGAATTTATTGATGACGTAAATGACCCTAAAACACGGGGTGTTATAAAGCCCATTAATAGGCCTCATGGATGACCAAACTAGTGTATAAACACCCTTTGCATAGCTTGGAGAGGGTGTTGGTTGGTTTTGTATTCTCATTTCACTTATGAATTACATGTTTCTTACTTTCTCTCTCTAGAATACATCCTTCCTTCCACTCTCTCTCACTAAGTTCCTTCCCATCTCATATCAAAGATTACTTGTATTCTTCATTTGGTATCAAGAGCCATGGAGTGGTGTGTTTAGTTTTTGTGTTTAAGTTTTCTTTTTGGTTCATTTGTTTTTGCACAAATAATCCTTTATTTTTTCCTTTTTTGATTCCAAAGCTATTGTGTACACTAATGGATTATTTACCTTGGTAAATCTGATCTAGTATCTTTAATGGTGTACAAGCTTTGAATCTAGAAAAATATCATTTTTGGTCATCTTTTGTGTTCAAAACCTTTATAAAGAACAAAATCTTGATTTTAAATTTTTTGGCTTAAAAACCTTAAAGTTTCTATTTTTTTTGTTCCTATAGGGTTAATAACACTAGTTGTACAAGTATTTTTGCAAAACAATCATCAAAAAAGTATCTTTTTGTGTTTTTAAGTTTTTAGGTTTCTTAGTAGTGGAAGTCAAACAACTAAAGTCGAACAACTGAGTCGAACTACTCAATTTGAACAACTGAGTCGAATAACTCAAGTCAAACAACTAAGTTGAACAACTCAAGTCGAACAAGCTTGACTCTAGTGGAAACCGAACAACTCGACTACGTGAAAACCAAACAACTTGACTCTAGTTGAAACCGAACAACTCCACACTAGTTGAAACCGAACAACTCCACACTAGTTGAAACCGAACAACTTGACTCTAGTTGAAACCGAACAACTTGACTATGTGGAAACCGAACAACTTGACTCTAGTTGAAACCGAACAACTTGACTAAGTGGAAACCGAACAACTTGGCTTTTGTGGAAACCGAACAACTCAAGTTTTCAAAATTATACGGTTTATTTCGTTGACTTGTAAAATCCCGTGAAACACTTATTTGTTTTTCCCGGTTTTGTCAAGAATTGTAAAATCCCGTGTAGTTTCAAGAATTAAAACACTTAAAAAGACAACTTAATTAAACACAATTTCTTTCTACCACCGTCCGATCAACCAAGTAATCCTTTAACATACAAATTTCTCAATGACGACTCTAGCTGACAAAGCAATTCTTTCGGGTGCTGACAATCGTCCACCAATGCTGGAAAAGGATATGTATGATTCTTGGAAAAGCATAATGGAACTATACATGCTTTGTATGAACAGACAACATGATGAATGATCCTTGAATCCGTATAAAAATGGTATCCACTATCTGGCCTCTTTCAATTGAGGGAAAATGGGAGTGACAAGGCCAAATAAATATTCTGAGTTATCTCCTACGGAAGCAATTCAAGCCGATTGTGATATCAAGGCAACTAATATCATTCTCCAAGGACTACCACCTGAAGTCTATGCATTGGTTAGCAATCATAAAGTCGCCAAGGAACTTTGGGAAAGAATTCAACTTCTCATGCAAGGAACTTCATTGACGAAACAGGAAAGGGAGTTCAAGCTTTATGATGAATTCGATAAGTTTGCTTATAAGAAGGGGGAATCACTTCGTGAATTCTACTTGAGATTTTCACTGCTACTCAATGACATGAACATTTACAACATGAAACTGGAACAATTTCAAGTGAACACAAAGTTTTTGAATACCCTTCCTCCTGAATGGAGCAAATTTGTGACATATGTCAAACTGCTTCGAGATTTGCATACAACTAACATCGATCACCTTCATGCTTTTTTAAGACAACATGAATTTCATGCAAATGAGGTTCGTCTAATGCATAAACGCAATTTAGATCCGCTTGCTTTGGTTGCAACTCATCAGATGACCCAGTTTCCTTATCAAACTCATCAAAATTCACACCAAAACACTCAATTTCAACCACAAGTTTCATCATATCAGTCTCCACAGTATGGTTCACCTTATCAGTCTCAACAATACTCAACTCATCAATCATTAATACCTCTTTCAATCACTTATCCATCCAATGATTATCAGTCATCAATTCACCACAACATCTATTCTCCATCATCATCTATACCTCAATTGGAATATCCTCCCTTAGTTAATCAACAATCTGTATTTTCCCAACAAGAATCAGGTTTAATTTTTCCAGTGTTCCAGAAAGGTGATGATCCCATTGATGCCATCAATTACATGATGTCGTTTTTGACTGCTGTCGTCACTTCCCGTTATCCCACTACCAATAACCAGTAGAGAAACTTGTCAAACCCTAGGCAAGAAGCTACCATTAATAATGGAAGAGTAACATTACAACCAATTCAGGGGAGACAAACTTCTGTAGCTGTAGGTACTTCAAGGACTTATACTCCGGAAGCAAGTGGAAACAATTCTGGAAAACAAAGAACGGTTATTTACTACAACTGCAAAGGGGAAGGCCACATGTCCAAACAGTGCAACAAACCAAAGAGGAAACGGGATGATTCGTGGTTGCAGGCTATGCCGTCTTCTGAACAGTCAAATGTTGTGAACCATTCAGAGACTGAAATAACCAGTGATAGCAATATCATTCCTTATTCTCAGTATCTGATTGAATCACAACAGGTAGCTGTTCAAAATTCTAACTCTTCTACACAACAAGATGATTTGATATTATCTGTGATTGAACAACTAAAAACCCAAGTAGTTCATTGTACCAGTTGCTCTATGGCAAATATATCTCATTATGGTTCAGATGCTCTCGCTGAGGTACACAATCCTGACAATGTGGATAACAATATGATTAATCAAGGTGTGCAGATGATGTCGTCTTTTTCTTTTGACAGTCGGTTTGTGAACCATTTTCAGAGACTGAAATAATCCAATGATAGCAATATCATTTCTTAATTTCAGAATGTGCCAGAATCACAACAAGCAGTTGTTCTGGAATTCTACTATACTATAACAACAAGATGGAACTAATATTACTTGTGATTGACAACTAAATAACCAGTAATTAATTGTACCAGATAAATCTAGACCAATAAGTGTCAATGATACTTTAAATGCTGAGCTTGAAAAGATATAAAGACAAGTTAAAGTTTTGAAAGAAGGATCATAATATTGATTTAAAAAAGTAAAGATAACATTTCCGATTCATGTGAACAGTCTGTCGAGATTGATCGTCTTAAAAAAACTCTTTCTGAACATTTAAAAGAAATGGAATCTTTAATGCAAACAGTTACTCTTCTCAAAAATGATTTTAAGAAAGAAGAATCTAGAAACATTGATAGAGAAATTGCTTTAGAAAAGAAGATTAAATAGTTGGATAATATTGTTTATAAATGTGTTCAATCAGCACAAACTCGTTCATATGTTGGACAAACCACAGTTTTCTTATGATATACACGAAACAAGCTCTAGGTATTCAAAATCCTTTCTATCTGAAGAAAGCTCATGTTGGGATTCTTAATTTGTTGAGACAAAGTGAATAAAAGAATGAAACAAAAGGACTTAAATGAAAAGCTGGAATTCTTTAAAAGATGGAAGATTTTAAAGATTCTAGAAGATCTCCTTATTCAGATAGAAGATTTAGAAGATAAAGCTTAAAGTTTAAAAGATTTATTTGCCCTCTTTTTTTTTCTTTTCTAATTCTTTTCTTTGTAAACCTGGACTCCTTATGTTATAAAAGGAGGTCCCAAGCATGTAGTTTTAAGTGTGCACATAAAATGTAGTCAACTAAAGGTGTGTATGTGTGTGTAGGCGTGAGTCTCATTGTAGACGCCTAGTGTTTAGCCTCAAGGTCAAGGTAACTTGATCCTGTTACAGTTCATTGATGTAACCGTTCTATACTGATCATACAGAATTAGGGCTTGGAGTGATAATGATAAAATATTAACAAGTTGCAACTTATAGATCCCTGGTGTGGCATGTTTACAAGGAAGTATGAATTAAGAAGGATTTTGTTTCATTCAGGGGAAGATGATTACATCCTCAATTCAGGGGAAGCTTTGGCTTTATGATGAAGTTCGTACTACGAATTTTTTTGTTTTGTCTCATCAATAGGGGGAAAGATTGTCGGTGCTTTGATTTGATGGACAAAGTGAATAAAAGTATGAAACAATAAGGATTAAACGCAAAGCTAAAATTCTTCAAAAGATGGAAGTTTTGAAGATTTAGAAGATCTCCTTATTTAGATAGATGATTTAAAAAGATAAGATTAAGTTTAAAAGATTTATTTGTTTTCTAATTCTTATCTTTTGTAAACCTGGACTCTTTAAGTTATAAAAGGAGGTCTCAAGCATGTAGTTTTAAGTGTGTACAGAAAATGTAGTCGACTAAAGGTCTGTATGTGTGTGTAGGCGTGAGTCTCATTATAGACGCCTAGTGTTTAGCCTCAAGGTCAAGGTAACTTGATCCTGTTACAGTTCATTGATGTAACCGTTCTATACTGATTATATAGAATTGGGGCTTGGAGTGATAATGATGAAAACCTTGTTATGATATCAATGTTCTTATACCATTTCCGCTATGCATATTCTTTATGTTCATTATTATCATTATCCTAGATATAAATATCTAAACAATCTGAGCTATAAACGATCTAAGAACTATCACGTATTTTAGTTCTATCAGGTGGTATCAGAGCCACGGGGCTCTTGATCTAGGATCTACAAGGTGATTTTGTGTCGTGTTTATGAAGTGAAGAAGGTTGAAGTTTTCTGTTTTTGGTGATTAGCAGGTTTGAAGAAGATTAGGGTTTTTGCAAACCCTAATTCAATAAAAATAGAAAGTTTTCATGATGGCAGTTCATTGATCCTTGAAGGACGAAGGTTATGAAGAACATGGCTGGAAACCCTAATGTTTTTGTGGTTGGTTCGTACCTACAAGGAAGGATTAGTGGTCCAGTTTTGTACAGAAAAGTGTCGCTAAAAAGGTGTCGTCTAGATACTTAAAAAAAGTATCCTTAACAGTGATTATAATGGCTGAAGATCGTGGCACATGTAGCTTATATTCATTCGTGGTGTTTGATTTATTGCAAGTTACACGAAGGCGTCAGCAGTAGGTAGACACGTAACCCTATGTATGTTGATTAAGGTTACTGGTGGTATGAAGATTGTCGACTAGGGTTTACCTCAATGAAACCCTACTGATGATTTGTTATGCGTCGACTAATGGTGATGCCTAAGGGCTTGCTGGCATATAACTTCTCAACGATTATTTCATGATGATGTGTGAAGTTACTGGCAACAAGGAGGATACGAGTTTGTATTGCCTCATGGTATGTGTATTATAAATGTTCAATGCTCAAGGTAATTTAATACTGCTCTTTAATTATTAGTATGCCAAAGTTAATCATTACTACTAGCTCGATTCATGTTATGATTTAGCAATGAAGAATATTAGTATTGCTTGGGTATATTGGTTAGTACTGCCCAGGTGCTTGTTTGTACTGCCAAGCTTCGAATTGTTTATTTATATTGCTTTGTTTAAGGGGAAGTGTTAATACTGTTTGATGCTCATTAACACTGCTAAGGTATTTGTTTATACTACGGCTAGCATTATGATTATGCGGCCAAGATGATTTAGTACTGGTAAAAGACATTAGTACTGGTAGAGTTAGTACTGCTTGACGAGAAGAATTAGTACTGCTCATATTGTCTTAATATTGTTGCCAATAAGAATTAATACTGCCATCTTTGTCTGATATTGGACAATTCATGGTTTTGGTTAGCAGATATCGAACACCATACAGCACGTGGATATCGGACAGAACAGAAACCAAAGGTTGTTTGTTTTGGTTTTGGTGTTCTGTTTAGAATTTGGTGTTTGGATATTGTTTTATTTGTTCTTAAACGTTTTAAAAGGCTCGTATTTGGATTTATTGGATTAATTGGTTACGAAGAAGATTGCTTATCACCTATTTGAAGTTGAAGTGGAATTACTCGGGTACGTGTTTTATCATACCTTTTAGCAGGAGGTAACTTGTTTGTATTTTCAATGTTGTGACGAAGACTTGACGAATCTAGTAAAGGTGTGTGATTTACAAACTTATGGTGCTCAATGCTCACATTTGCTATCACTTTGGTTATGTGTCTCATAGAAGATGAGGATTTTGTCAAGAGGTTGCAATCTACTTATATTTTGGTCTTGGTATAAGTTTGACGTCACGTGGATAGTACAAGATATAAGACACAAGTTTAGGTGATTCTACTTCAGCATCAAGTTCGTTATACTTAGTTTTTTCATCAGTAAATATTACATAGAGGCCTGCCAAAAGTAATATTCCACAAAATGGTTAACATATGGGTTTTAGGGGAAGCTTATTGTTAAAATGTTTAACCATTTACATGCATCATTAAGGTGAAGATTTTTACTACTGTAAGTCATTATTACTACTGATTGTTTAAGTTTTTACTGCTCAAGTTCATTTATCTTAAGGCGCGTCATGGAGGGTAATTTGAGTTGCTGGAAGGTTGGATTAGAAGTGTGATAGTGGTTTGTGGTTGTAAAGATCAAAGTTGCTTATATTCATATGTCCCCTATTGGATTATGACAAAAAGGGGAAGAAATATTAACAGGTTGCAACTTATAGATCCTTGGTGTGGCATGTTACAAAGGAAGTCTGAATTAAGAAGATTTTGTTTCATTCAGGGAGATGATTACATCTCAACTTCAGGGGAAGCTTTAGCTTTATGATTAAGTTTGTACACGACTTTGTTTGTTTTGTCATCATCAAATAGGGGAAGATTGTTGGGATTCTTGATTTGATGAGACAAAGTGAATAAAAGAATGAAACAAAAGGACTTAAACGCAAAGCTGGAATTCTTCAAAAGATGGAAGATTTTGAAGATTCTAGAAGATCTCCTTATTCAGATAGAAGATTTAGAAGATAAAGCTTAAAGTTTAAAAGATTTATTTGTTTTCTAATTCTTATCTTTTGTAAACCTGGACTCCTTATGTTATAAAAGGAGGTCTCAGGCGTGTAGTTTTAAGTGTGCACAGAAAATGTAGTCGACTAAAGGTGTGTGTGTAGGCGTGAGTCTCATTGTAGACGCCTAGTGTTTAGCCTCAAGGTCAAGGTAACTTGATCCTGTTACAGTTCATTGATGTAACCGTTCTATACTGATCATATAGAATTGGGGCTTGGAGTGATAATGATGAAAACCTTGTTATGATATCAATGTTCTTATGCTATTTCCGCTATGCATATTCTTTATGTTCATTGTTATCATTATCCTAGATATAAAGATCTAAACAATCTGATGCTTTAACGGATCAAGAACTAATCACGTGTTTTAGTTCTATTCAGATCAGCAGTGGAAAACCAAAGCTTTATGATGGTAATGTCATTAAGAACACTAGTGCTATTGTGATTCCTAAATCCGAAGATACCCTAATGCTTGCTGAAGAGAGTCGTTCAAAAATGCTTTTAAAACAACAGGATCCAATGGTTTTAGAAAAGAAAGTTAATACCACACCAGTTGATTATGCTATTCTCAACCAACTTTCTATGATTTTGATAAAACGATTTGTCCACAACTGAATCTCTGTGAACAAGCCTTTTGGTCTCAGAATTCTATGAATTCTTCAGATCCTAATCCTTCTTGTAGACCCACCAAAGTTGGGGTTCCAAAATAACTTCCTAAAGTCAGCATGGTAAATACAAGTTTGAAGAAACTTAAACACCATCTTGCTGGTTTTGATGTGGTTGTCAAAGAAAGAACCACGACCACAGCCATCACTGAGGGCTCGTGGGGGTTTGAACATACAAAAGCTTGTTTTAGGGATGAAATAATTCCATTTGTAAAAGCTCTGAAGGACTTATTCAATACATTCGATCAATATTTAATTGATGAACTTTCTAAAGTCCAAAATGTCTTTCATCAAATGGAACAGGTTGTAGAACAACATCGTTTAGAGTCAAAAACATTTGAAGTTAAAATGAATCAAGTTTTAAATGAAAATGAACAACTCTTGGAACAAGTCATCAACGAAGATATATTGAACATAATTATGAATTCTACTGTGGATAATTTTTTTTTTTATAGAATTTATATAGTAAGGTGACGAAGTTTTCACAATACATTACTTTGATAGATAATTCGAAATCATTCGGTACAACAGAAATTTAAGCAAAAGTACAAAAGAAATTTAGACGAAAGTTCAAAAGAAATTTAAGCGAGAATTCCTAAAGGGATAAAGTCTAAGCATTGATATCATCCTCCATGTTGTTAAGGTTTTGATTGGTTTCTCCTCCTACTAAGGCATGCACCATTCCACGTGCTTCAGTACCTTTAACTTGGTTTCCTTAGTTTCGGTTCTTTAACTCCGGGCAATCACTCCTGTAGTGCCCATGATTCCCACAACCAAAGCATGTCACATTTTGTAGCGAATTGCCTCCCGCTACAGGAATCCTAGTTCGACACTCCCCTTCCTGGTGACCAAGCTTGTGACATTTACCACACCTAGGAGGACACGGACCTGGCTGATGATGTGCCTTGCACCTATTGCACCATGGTAAGTTCCCAGCGTAGCCTCTACCCTTAGCTGGGGCTGCCACATAAACCTTAGCAGCTTCTTGTCTTCGGTTTTGCTGCTGGTGATAGTTGTTCCCTTGTTGGTCTTCCCACTTCCTTTTATTGCTATCACCGATCCTTAATGCCTTAGCCTGAACCCCTTGTTCAATCAGTTCTCGAGCCATGTTGATTGCATCATGCAAAGTCGCAGGCTTTGAAGAAGTAACATTTCCTTTGATTCCCTCGGGAAATCCTCGAATGTACTTTTCAATCTTTTTCTTTTCAGTTGACACCAACTCAGGACACATCAAAACCAGTTCGTGGAAGCGATTGTTGTATGCCTCGATGTCATCTCCTTTCAAAGTCAAAGTCCAAAGCTCTTGCTCCATCCTTTGGATTTCAGTTGCTGGGCAGTATTCAGTAGTCATCATAGCTTTTACGTTGCTCCAGGGGATCTGATTAGCATTAGCAAGTCCCAAAGTTTGAACATTTCCGTTCCACCAGGTCAGAGCACGACCCTCGAACGTGCACATAGCAAACTTCACTTTGTCATCTTCAGCACATTTGCAAATCTCAAACACCTGCTCCATCTTTTCGAACCAACGTTTCAGTCCGACTACACCTTTAGTCCCGTTGAAAGAGTGAGGTTTGCCGTTCGTAAATGTCTTATACGAACATCCATGCATCTCTGGTGCAACAGTCCCTCCAGTATTTGCTGATCCAGATCCACCAGCATTGTTTGAGTCAGTTCTTGTCTTTTCATATTCTTCAATAGCTTTGGCCACACGCTTTTCCACTATCCTTTTAAAAGATTTTTTCTTAAATCTCCTAGGCGGCATAATTCTGGCCACGCAAGTACACAATTCGTTAAGAATTTGTAAAGGTATGCAGAGTCATGGCATATGATAATAATGGATATCCGTCAGGGCTCCCATCCAAGCTTATGCCTCAGCACCTGAGATTAAAACATGCTAAAACGTCAACAAAATTGTTGAGTGAATTTATAGGTTTATCAGGAAATAGCGTGGACCACAAGATTTAAGAAATAGTAGACTATGAAACACATTCGATAGTCCAACACTTTGTATTATTGCCCTAAGTTCATGACACCGAACCTTAATGTAATAAACTGTAATCAAACCAGTACTCGAGGTTTGTGCCCCAACACGGATACAGATGTTACAAAAACATCCTACGAATTTTCTCAATACAGATGCTGCCAAACATCCTACGAATTTTCTTCGAATGTTAAATGCGTCAATGGTCAACTAGAAACCACAGCCTAGACGGGGATGGTCAGTCCCGATAGATCTATCCATAACACTAGCGTATACCCAGCAGGTAATTAACGGTTCATGATAAAAGGGGTCTTAGCGGCAGAAGGGTACTTAGGCAATAATGTAATCAGGAAATAGCATACAGTTTTGAAAACACTTGTGTCCAAAGAAATCAAGCATGTAATCTCCCCCGAATTTAATAAAACAAGTAGTAGAAAAAGGGGCTACGAACTCACCTTGAGTGAATGGTAATCAACAAGTATTCACAATAGAAAAATGCGGTTACGACAGGAATCCGAAAGCAACCTTATCAAGATAGGTCGTATAAGTACTAAACACTTGATTATTTATAGGTCGTATTAGATCACTTATAACTATCGTTCGGCGCTCTATCATAATTAAGAGGTCATGTAGTGAACGTATGAGGAGCTAGGACACTTTAAATCGTAAATCCAACAACTCGTCGATACGCCACCCCGAAGAGGCCTCATTATGAAACTCCCTAGTAATATAGTACTTTGATAAACTAATACCACATATAGGTCTATATAGCTCAATCACCATCTAATTGTTTTGGTAAAATTGTGTTTAATAAGTTAAATCTTTAATAATTTACTGTTTAGTAAGAACTAGCATAACTTTCACGTTTTTTAAGCACGATATTAACGTTTATTATGCCCACGCTTTTATTAAGACGGTTATGAAGTTATCATAAATTTACATTTTCAAACTTTGGACCTTCTGGTGAACAGTAACTTTTACTGTTCACACCAGACCCTAATTTATTTTTTATCGTTCTCGTTATCGTAAAGTTTATTCGTTATAGTTCCGTTTTTGTATCTTTTTTAGCGTTCTTTCGAGCATGTTCTCGTAATTGAAAGTTTTATTGATTTATGAAGTTTAAAAATATAAAAGTTTCTGTCATGAATAGTAATTTTTATAAAAATAGTTTTATAACACCCGGTATTAACGTAAATCATATTTTTATCGTATCTTTTTCATTATAAGGCGGTTTTTCAAGTTCTCTACATATTTGGAAACGTCATGAGGTGTACTATCTTTCTAATGAAATATATGGCTGGTTTCAAAAAGTTCGACCAAAACAGTTCCATTGAATAATAAATAGGTCACCTCGTTATAAACTTTGTTTTGATAACTTACTTCTATACTTTTCAACTAAATAATACTTTAATTCCTTTTATAACTTCTTTCTTAATATACTTATGTCATATATATTATATATTCCAAGATCACAAGTTCATATGAAAAAGTGTTAAAAATCATAATCACAAGTAAGAATCCCTTTAACATGTTTAAAACCCTAAATGGTGATATTGCTAAATAGAACACATAAACACATAAAAATGTTAAATGTCAAGCATTAAGGTTATAAAAGTAACCTCAATGTGTTGTATGATGATGAACCAAAGTATCTAAACCCTTGTTTAGATTATATACCCTAGCTTTCACAACCAAGAAACCCTAATCCACAATGAAACCCTAATCCTTCCTTTTCTTACTTCAATCCTTGTAAAGGCTTAACCAAGCCATTAAAACACCTTGAGGTACCTTAGATATGATGTTTGATCACTTTAATATGTGGTAAATAAAATTGTATGGATTGCTTAGGTGTGTTTGATTTGAGCCGTGGCTAAGAGAGGAGAAACAAGAGAAATGATGAAGTTTTTCTAGTGAATAATGAAGTGTATGTGTGTTCTCTATCTAGCATAAGCCTTATATACAACTTTGACTAGTCCAAGACCACATGGAAAGTCTTAAGACACAATGAGGGTTTTAAGGGAAAGTCTTGGTCAAAAACTAGTCATGTACACATAGGGTTTAATGAGTTGCATTTGTACAAGTTCTAGTTGTTAGTTTGTGTGCTTCATGTCCCCTTGGGTGGGTAATACACGAAATTTAGGGGGAGGAAAGGAACTAGGATGAGTTTTGATATTTTGTGGAGAAATACTTGCATTACTTAAAGCTTTAAAAGTGTAGTTTTAACATAAAGTGTATACTTGAAGTGTATAAGTTCTAGCTTGGTTCTTTTATGTGCACAATGGCTAACATAATAAATATGGGTGAAGTTTTATAAAACGTTGAGTGTTGGATGTAAAAATAAGTAATTGTTGAAGCGTAGAAAAGATTTTACGGTTCCGAGAATACCTAAACTTAATTTATCGCGAAACGTATACACTTTACGTATCCGATAAAAATAATAAAACATAATAAGTAAATCATTACTTTCAAAAAAAATAACATAATGTTTCTATCGTTGGTAAAATGTTATCGTTTAAGTGGGTCAATCGTCTCGTAAAATAATATTTATAAATTTAAAATTCATATAAATAATATATAATGCTCTTAAATGTTCGCCATATGTTTATTAAATAAACGAGGTCCAACACTTATTCATTTCAGGAAATGTGTATAAAAAATCATATTTCTTCTTGCTTTTATTTGTAAGTGGTAAAATTTTAGCTTACGCGATTTAAATTATGTGATGAGAATTATAGTTATACGCGCACGAGAGAAAAAAAATAAGTAGTGAATTTAATGACGTCGTTCATTGATCAAAAATACGGATTGTTACAGAAAAAGGGTCAGATTCTGAGCATGAAACTGATAAGAATGAAACGGGTTCCGAATCTGATCAAGAGGAGAATGAAGAAGATGTTGAAGATGATGAAGAGGAAAAGGATGACGAGCTTGTTAAAACCTCATCCAACTCTACTGATGATGAAGATGAAACCAATGTTGAAGATAAAGATGAAGGTGATGAGGATAAAGGAATGGATTATACTACCAATTAGTTCGATGATGATGTGAATGTAAGGCTGAATGAACCAGTTAATACTGATGAAGGGTTAATTCAAAAGGAGGGTGCCGATGCTGAAATGATTAATGTCCAGCAAGGGAATGAAAATCTAGAGACCACGCTCAATCAAGTCATAAAAGATGCTCATGTGACACTTTCTACTGTCACAAAGAAGACTGAAGTTCCAGTTACTAGCTCTTCTCACTCATCCGACTTGGCATCTAAATTCCTAAATTTCTCAGATATTCCCCACACAGATGCAGAAATCGTTTCTCCAATGGATGTTCATGTCTATCATGAGGTACCAAGCAATCAAACACCTACACTTCTTACAATACCTATTTCGGTTATCACTGAATCTTCACATATATTCACCACCGTCATCCCACAATCATTTCCATCCTTTACTCCTCCACGCAACAATCAGCACCAACTCCACCACCAACAACAAAAGCAACAAATCCTTTATCTACACTTCTAAATTTCGCATCCGTCTTTCAATTCAACAACAGAGTCACGACATTGGAAAAAGAAGTTGCTAAACTCAAAACGAATGATCCTCTCAACACTCAAGTGACTGCTCTATTTGATGAACATCTAGACTCAAGACTAGGAGCCACCATAGACGAATTCATGAGCTACCTTTCGGCATCAATCACTGCTAGGATCACAGAGCAAGTCAAGAGTCAACTGCCTCAGATTTTGCCGAAGGAAGTGTCTAACTTTGCTTCTCTAGTGATCAAAAGCATTGTTACTGAGTCACTTGAGCATGCAAAAAGTTCTAATAACGGAGTATTCACAAAACCAAGTACTACATACTGAGGTCGCTTGCTTCGCTTACTGGACTTTGAGTTAAAGAAGATTCATATTGACAGAATGGATGTAAATTCAATATATTTGATTTAGTTACTGAACACAGAGAATGCTATGATGGATTGATCAAGTCTTATGACCTCGTCAAGAGTCTTTCTAATTATGATAAAAGTGTTTTTCCATTGAAGAGAAGCTGAAAAGAAAAGATAAAGATGAAGACCCTTCCCCTGGATCAGACGAGGGTTAAAGAATAGGAAGACGAGCAAGGATGCAGAACCAACAAAAGGTCCGAAAACTAAAGAATCAACGTCTGGCTCATCCAAAGGCGCCAAGTCTCAATCAAAATCTTCTGGAAAGTCTGTTCAGTCAGAGGAACCAGAGTTTAAGGTTGCAGATTCTGATATGTCACAAGATCAAGAGGATAATCTGGGTAATGATGATGAAGAACCCAAGAGAAAGGTTGCATCTAAACATGACTGGTTTACCAAACCTAAATAACCTGAAGATCTTACAAATCTTGATTAGAATGTTGGCAAGACTCCTCAACAAGGACCAACTTAGAGCTAGTTAATGACTCTTGCATCTTCAGCTGATAAACCGTCAAAAACCTTTGATGAGTTAATGAGCATCCTATAGACTTCTTTGCATTACATCATGAACGGCCTTGAAGATTACCATAGGACTCAAGAAACTTGTTGGGGCCAGGAATTTTTAAATTCTCAAAGGCAAACATCCAAATTTTGTTGAGTTAGAGTATGACTTTGAAGAATGTTACAAAGCTTTATCAGAGAAACTTGATTGGGACAACCCGAAAGGCGATGATTATCCATTCGATCTTACCAAACCCCTCCCTTTAATCATGAATAGGAATCATCAAATGGTAACGGTTGACTACTTCTTCAACAACAATCTCAAGTATCTGCAAGGAGGAATTTTGACTATGACCTATACGACTTCCATAACAAAGACAAAGGCCGCACAATATGAACTTACAAGATTAAAGTAATAGTTCGAAAACATTTAGTGTCCTTGTTAAGTCGCATATGATAAACATGCACTCCGGGGTATTTCACATTGAGAGATCCAAGTAAAGACTTCTATGGTATGTACGAGGTTGAGAATCCTACTCATGATTGTGTACTCTACCAGCGTATTTTGGCAGTGACTCGGGTTGAGGTAATGTAAAAATATAGGTATGGGTACTTGAGAGAGATCAAAGTACGAAGAGCCGATAATGACCTTTACACATTTATGGAAGGCGACTTCTCAAGACTAAGTATCAATGACATCGAGGACATGTTGATCCTTATTGTTTAGAACAGGCTCACCAATCTCTCGGGCGATGATGTTTCTGACTTTTCTATAGCACTACGAATGTTCACCCAGAAGCTAATGTGTTATTTTAAAAGAGGTAAGTCAAAGATCTTACTGGGAGTCAAAAGTTACAGAAGAAGATCAAACGTCACAAGCCTGGAAAGCTACAAGGACCCGGACATCAGGAAAAAGAATCCATTACACCCATATCATGACCCTGCAATAAGGATTTCATTATGTTGACACCCGAGGGAGAAACAGGTTGATGCACTCAGATGAACTCTACAAGTTCAGCGATGGCACATTAACAAGGCTTTGAACTTCGCTAGATGACATCACTAAGAATATCCGAATGGAGTACCTGTCACATAGAAGATGGAATTCATTAGAAAAGAAAAGAGTTAATATCATGATCGAGGCTATTGACAAGCAGCTGAAGGAAAGAAGGATGATGAGGAGCTTTGAAAAAAAATTGGTGGGAGACACTACGAAACTGACCTGCGGCTACTTCAATAAACAATATGACTTCGTCATATTGTGTTCACCAGAAGCATGGTTATCAATGCACATGTTGAGGGGGAGCAGTACAAATGGTTTTAAGGCTGTGAATGATAACAAAAGACCGACCATGTATTTAATTATTTAGTCGTTATAAGGGTTAGGTAATAGGTATTCCGTTCCCTCGATCCAGCCCCAGACCGGAGGGATCTACCCAGGGACATTCCACTAGATAGAGTAGAAGTCCTTAGGCATGATGTAAAAAGGGAGTAAAAGTGAGAATAAGGGAAAAGTGCCGACTGAGATGAAGCTAGTACTGGAACAAACCCAACAAGGTACTAGTTATGAAGTCTCGATAAATGCTGAAGGGGTTGAAGAATTAAAAAGAAAAGTTAAGATAAAGGGTGAAAAGAAAGAAGCATTCCTTACACTTAGGCAGAAACCGGGTCAATACATCTGCTGTCAAGAATCACAAAGATGATTGCTGACATTGAAGACTGACATCATAGACCCAGTGATGCAATGCAAAACCCTCCCTAGCCACTCAGAATCTCTCAAAAGATTTCTGTTTCATTTCTCACAGAGATTACACACATTTCTATCAACTTTCTCACTCCGAGTTAGTTGATATTGAAAAGGTGGAAGTCTGCTCCAGCCTCTGATCACTAAAACCAAAGTGCACTATTGAGTCTAGAGCCAAAAGAGATCATCCATAAATCTCATTAGGATACTTGTTAAAATTATGCTTGCTAATTCACACAATGTGAACAACAAGAAATATATATCAAGAGTCAAACGCATTATCCTTGTGATTTTGCCAGAACATCCCAGTGATACTTAAGTATTCACAATGAAGATGGAAATCCTGCTTGAGCCAACATCAAACAAGCTCTTGGTAGGTGACTTATGAGATCCTACACGGATCAAACTTGTGATACTGGATATCGATTTGGTCCAGCTTATGAATTGAGGAATGAATTTTGAAAAAGATAAAACTGTTGGTGTGCCATAAAAATCGTTTGCTTCTTGATACACCGACTGATTTTCTAAATCAATTTTCAATCTTATGTCCATGGGAAGCCTCACAAGGGTATCTGGACATAGGAAAGCTAAACATGAATAGACAACTTAATCTAGAAGATAGTAACTTACCGGTTCACTCTTACCGTGTTGTCTGCTTTGAGACGCTCCGGTAATGAGAACGGATAGTGCAGCTGTGAAACCCTGTCAGGGAGATTCTTTGAAATTCTACCTGATCACAGGTAGTATTTATACTGAGTAACGGGGAACTGTGGTTGTTACAACCGTATTCGACGAAGTGACAAAGCCACTTTCATCCATATATGTTGTTTATCACTAACCCATTTATGCAGATTTCCTGACGGTGGTAGCAGTTTCCTGATGACAAGTCGAAGCCAATACCACATGCTCATACTCGACCGACATATATAAAGACATCATGAAAGCTCAAGTACATGTTTCAAGACTTCTGCTACTCTAATACTGTACGTCTTTCTTGAAGCGATGAAGTATTAAGTTGATATCGTACGTCCTCCATAAAGTGACGAAGTGTTAAAGTTAAAGATATAAGAAAGATGGGTTACACACACTTTTCACATCAAGAACTGTCTATGAGAGGTTAGTTCAGAAGTCACAAGGAAGGCAAAAGATCACAATATGATGATAAGAGATTATGCTTGGTTGACTGATCTCAAATTCGTTTAAAGATATCACATTCAAGTAAGCTATTGGAACAAGCTAAAGTCTAAAGTCAAAGATCACTACAACATGTTCACAAGTTGAAGTAAAGAAAACAAATATGCGAGCACAAGACTAAAGACAAAGCATAGTATGCTAGGCTTAAGTTTTTGTAAAATGGAGTAACCTCCCTTAGGGGAGATTGTTAGGAATAAAAAAGTATTGGTCACTTTTATTAATATCATTTGATAGCTCGTTAAGTAATATTTGGAACCTTAATAGGCCAGATTAGGAAAAGCCCATGGACAAAGCTCATAGCCGGCCATATGTAAGGATATATAAACCCTTTCCATGCTATGGAAAGGGTGTTGGTTGTTCATGTATTCACAACACCGGTATCTAGCTTTTCCTTTCTCTCCTCTAAGTCTTCATCCAACCACCTCTATTTCTCCTCTAAAACTCTTCATTGATTCCATACCTCTAATGTGTGCTTAAGAATTCTACTTCCATAGTAGTCATAAACAAAAATGATGAACTTGTCCCAACAAGAACCGTTATAGGTTGGCTAGTATGCATCGATTATCATAAACTCAATGAAACAACCAAAAAATATCATTTTCCTTTTCCGTTAATGGATCAAATGTTAGAAAGACTCGCAGAAAATAAATATTTCTGTTTCCTCGATGGTTTTTTGGGATATTTCCAAATTCTATTGATCTATGGGGACAAGATAAAAATATACATTCACATGTCCCTTCGGTACATACGCTTATAGGCAAATGCCTTTTGGATTATGTAATGCTCCAGCTACATTTCAAAGGTGCATGTTAGTAATCTTTCATTACATGATTGACGAATCCATCAAAGTATTCATGGGTGATTTCTTCGTCTTTGGAAACTCTTTTGACAAATGCCTAAATAATCTCGATAAAATGCTCAAGCGTTGCAAAGATGCTCATCTTGTCCTTAACTGGGAAAAATGTCACTTCATGGTCAAAGAAGGAATTCTGCTTGGATACAAGGTGTCTGGCGCAGGACTTGAAGTCGACAAAGCACAAATCGACGTAATCTCAAAACTTCCACCCCCTACTAATATCAAATGTATTAGAAGATTTCTTAGACATTCCAGTTTTTAACGACATTTCATTAAAGATTTCTAAAAAATTGCCAGACCTCTAACTAAGCTGCTTGAAAAAGATACTCCGTTCGAATTCAACGATGAATGTCAAAAAGCATTTGAATTATTAAAAGAGAAACTCACATGTGCTCTTATGATCGTAAGCCCGAACTGGAATCTTCCGTTTGAACTTATGTGTGCTAGAAGTGATTTTGCAGTTGGAGCTGTCTTAGGTCAAAAAGATGGTAAAAACTTTCACCCAATCTACTTCGCAAGCAAAACTCTCAATCCAACTCAACAAAAATACATCGTAACCAAAAAAGAACTTAAGGCTATTGTTTTTGCATTTGACAAATTTAGATCATATCTTATTCTATCAAAAATTATTGTTCACACTGATCATTCAGCTCTTAAACATCTGTTTAAAAAACAAGACGAAAAACCACGCCTTATTCGTTAGATACTACTCTTACAAGAATTTGACATAGAAATCAAGGATAGTAAAGTCTCTTGATCGATGGTTTGTTTTGTGATAGGATTGACATGGTCATAAAAGATTTAGATTTGGAGCCAAAGATCGATACCATGATGAGGGACTTTTTGGAGTAAGTCCTTGAAACGAGTCCATGCTGCGGAGAGAGATTCACCTTGGTGTTGTTAGAACATCAAGATGTCATTACGAAGTTTAGAAGTCCTTCTCGATGGAAAGAATGGAGCAATGAAACGGTTAGTGAGATCCTCCCAAGTGGAGATGGATCTCGCGAGGAGACGCTCAAGCCAATTGCTAGCTTGATCTTGAAGGGAAAATGGAAATAAACACAGGCGCGTCCTTTCCCTATTATCACCATTAAGGTTAAGTGAGTCCACAAGTTTTAAGAAATCCTTAAGGTGTTGATTTAGATCCTTGGACCGAAGTCTGTGGAATGAGCATCCGTTTTGCACAAACCGGATGGTGTCGGATCAAAGAGGCACCACATTATTTCCATCGTAGATACAAATGGTGTTTCGGTAGGCCTCGTGGCAAGTTTTGGAGTAATCTCCTAAGCTACGATGCGGATTTTCGTTTTCCATGAAGGTCAATGAAAAGATTTACGAAACAAAGGGTACAAAGAAAAGATAGACTACAAGAAAGCTAATAACAAGAAAATAAAAATCTCACTTGAAAGGATTCAAGCGAGTAGACCTAAGCTAATTAAAATCCAGAACCTATACTATTCCCCGGCAGCGGTGCTAAAAACTTTGATGAGGTGGTAAAACTTCACTATTTTTACAACTCCCTAGGCAGTGTACCTAACCGTTGTAGTGTAGTATAGGCAAGACACGGGGGTTTTTATCGTTCTCTAGGGGAATAGCGTATGAAGGTCTGAACTAGATGTAACTAAGGTCTACAGGATTGAAAGAAGAATATTTTTGTATATTTTTTTTAATGAAATCAGTTTCAATCTTGAGTTTGAAGGAGGTTGGTTTTAAACTAATTATATAATAATTAAACTAAATCTAATGTGGATAATTCCTATGATAAAAGAGAAATCTTTACTTAATCATGCATGATCCTTAGTATGATTCTCCTAACTCTATTGCCTTGTCACACTTGAGATATATGTGTAAGTATTTCGAGAAGCATGACGAATTACACGAAAACGCCATCTACGTGATATCTTGCTAGGGAAACGCACAAGTAAGGAAGTATAAAGACTGTTACAAGGCCCCTAGGGAGATAGACGCGCATTAAAATACTTAAAGGGGATCATCCATAGATGGGTAAGGTAGTATGAAGACTATTACCGATGGAATCCTTTCTACACAAGCTCTAGATCTTTGATACACTTATGTAACTTGTGTTCTAGAGTCTAAACATGCACACACATTAATCAAGAAGAAATATTATTAGGATCTACATACCAATTCACATGCAATCGTAAGAAAACACTAATCAGATCTAGCCTAGCATGTTAAAGATAAGTAAAGCACAATAACCAATTAAACAATAAGACATATTGAAAGATTAAAGGATAAAAGAACTTCACTATATTGAAACAGGCGATTAGGAAAGGTACAAAAGGGTTAGGAAACCCTAAAATACTCCAAAGTCAGCTACAAATTGTTCTCTACCGAACTCCACTCCTAATATATATTTTAAAACCTAAAATCAAGTTTGTATTTATAAGAAAATGATCCATGACGGTGTCGTAATTAATCCTGATGTTGTCGCACGCGAATCTTATTAGAGTTTCTTTATGATGGCTATAATCCAGACGCCGTCACAATTTTTCTAACGCGGTTTCTTAATAATCCATACGGCGTCGCAAGTATTCTTGATGCCATCTCTACCTTCTGTGAGTAATTCTTCAAGCCTTCTTTTGTGTAAAGTTGTACTCTTGTCCCGTTTCTTCTAAAATAGAGCCTAAGTCACGTGTATTTCCTCCAAATGTCTTCCAAGTGCTAAAAAAGCAAAAAGAAACGATTAAGCACATATTTTAAGCATTTTTGCATGATAAGGGGGCCGACCATATAGATAAGGGGGGCAGCCAGTTGGTTCATGGTTTTTACTATTTCCTTTATGCTTTTTGACTTCCTTTTACTTAGGTATAGCTATTGTTACCAAGAAAAGACGAACATTATTTAGAAGTGGCTATATTAACACTAACCCATACCACTTTTATAGCATTTTCTCTTAATAAAATGCCACTCCATCCTTATTTTCAACTCATTATCTTCCTAATTCATCTTCAACCTCAATCTCTTCCGAGGCATCAACTCAAGCTTCAACCTCAAGAATTTCCAAGAAACTAAAAATCTCTATAATCCCACCAAGAAAGTTGTTCATTGATCTTACCGACGATGATACTTGATGACATCAAATAACGTCTATTTTATAGCATAATTTATTCTAGCTAAATTGCTTGTTTTACATTATTTAAGCATGAATTAGTACTTAATTGATTATATTTGTTATTTGTGATAATTAACAAGCACAGAGTGAAAGTTAATCAAAAGGCACGCATTTTGGAGCTTAAACAAAGAAATCATAAAGAGTACTGTTCTGACAACCTATACGCTATATCCATATAGGAAGATAGGACGTATCTATTCCCTAAACTCCACTCAGCATCCACGGAGAGAAGATTAATACGCCGTATCTAGAAGAAATCCATACGTCGTATTGTATTACAAGTTATGGAATATTTTAAAATATAATAATCATGGAGCTCACGCCAAGAAATCCCAATACGCTGTATTCAGCTCTTTCAATAAGACGTATTGACTAAATTCCAGAGTCTATAAATGTAGGATATCAAACATACAATCTAAGATGACTAAATGAGAAAGAAATTCTAAAGAGAGAAAGAGTGAGTTGGAACACTTAGTGAGAGAAATAAACTTATATTATGAAAATGAACCAACAACCCTCTCCAAGGCATGGATAAGGTATTTATACCCTTACATGAGACGTGGTCAACATAAGGGGCATCTTATGTTGACCCGGTCAGCTTATCTAAGTTCCAAATATTATACTACGTGCTACTTAACGAATATTGGTAGTGACCCAGAGTTTTTCGTATTCTTAACAATCTCCCCCTTAAGGAGGTCACTCCAATTTACAAAAACTTAAGCTTAGCATTTTATGAATTTCTTCAGTCTTTGCTCGTGGTCTTGATTTCTTTGATCTTGATCATGTGAATGCGAAGTAGTTATCTTTAGACTCTTAGGCTTGAGCTTGTTTCTTTAACTTGACTTGTATGTGATGTTGATCTTCTTGAGATCATCAACCAAGCATAATCTCTTTTCACCATCTTGCAATCTTTGCCTTCTTGTAAACTTGTGACGTTTGGACCGACATGCTCATACCCTTCTTTGTCTTGAAAGCTTGTATATTCATATATCTTGAAATTCTTTAAGTTTAATACTTTGTCACTTCAAAGAAGACGTACGGTATTGGAGTAGCAGAAGTCTTGAAACATGTACTTGAGCTTTCATAATGTCTTTACATATGTTGAACTAGTATGAGCATGTGGCTATGAATTCGACTCGTCATCGGTCAACTGCTGCCACCGTCAGGAAACCAGCATGAATGGGTTAGTGATAAGCAACATATATGGACGCAGCTGTACTAGCCATTCTCATTACCGGAGCGTCTTAAAGCACACAACACGATAAGAGTGAATTGGTAAGTTACTATCTTCCCTATTGAGTCTTCAATTCGTGTTCAGCTTTCCTATGTCCAGATACCCTTGTGAGGCTTCCCATAGACATAAGATTGAAAATTGATTTTGGAAAATCAGTCAGTGTGTTAAGATGCAAACGATTTTTTAACACACCCACAGTTTTATCTTTATCAAAATTCATTGGTCCATTCATAGGCTGGACCGAATCGATATCTAGTATCACAAGTTTGATCCATGTAGGATCTCACAAGTCACCTAACATAAAGCTTGTTTGAATTTGGCACTGGAAGGATTTCCATCGTCATTGTGAATACTTAAGTATCACTCTGATGTTCTGGCAAAATCATAAGGATAATGCGTAGGACTCTTAAGATATTTCTTGTTTTCATAGTGTGTGATTTAACAAGTATATTTTGGATTAGTGTCCTAATGAGATTTATAGATGATCTCTTTTAGGGCTCTAGACTCGATAGTGCACTTTAGTTTTAGTAATTGAAGGCTGGATCAAACTACCACCTTTTCAATATTAAGTAACTTGGAGTGAGAAAGTCGATAGACATGCGTTTATCTCCGTGGGAAATGAAACAAGAGTCGTTTAAGAGACTTTGAGTGGCTAGGAAGGGTTGTGCATTGCATCAATGTGTCCATGATGACTATCATCAATACCAGACAACAGCTTAGTGTTTCTGATAGCATATATATTGACTCGGTTTCTGCCTAAGTGTTGTTAGTCGACATATTTAGTTGTAGTATTATTATTATTTGTTATGGCCCATGCCTATGTATTAGGCCAAGCCCACTCTCTAGATCATTCTATGTATCTACATATATTCTGTGATTGTGATAAAGAAAATCAAGGAATCAAATTAAACCTTCCAATATGGTATCACAGCCTTTCTCTCCTAAATTATCTCCTTTATTTTTTTGTCTCCTCCTTTTTTTGTAATCACATCGATGCCTAAAACCACCATCATCTTCAATCGACAACCATGGTCATGGATGACACACCGCCACCACCAAATACAACCGATAAAATCATTCCCTCAGCATCCTTAACAAAGTTCCTATTAAGTTAGATCTCGAAAAACACAACTATAATTCTTGGAGTTCCTTTTCTCTCATTTATCTTGGGAGTCTTGGTCTCAAATCCCAGGTTGAAACCGACATCGCATCTACAAACCCGGAATGGTGTCAACTTGATGACATCATCAAGATGTGGATCCTTTCATCTCTATGTGATTCCCTTTAAGAATAGGTAGTCACCACTCCTAGTAATGCTAAAGCTTTATGGGATCACTTGAAAGATTTGTTTCATGATAACAAGGAGGATATGGCACTTAATCTTTATAACGAACTCCGTTCCATCAATATTGGCAAGATGACCGTCAATGAATATTGCACAAAAATTTGGTCTATGGCGGATAGGCTTAAAAACCTTGGTTGTGTTGTGAGCGACAAGAACTTGGTCATCTACACCGTAAACGGCCTTGATTCTAAGTTTGCTACCCTAGTTGAGATTATTCGTCATCGTGAAACCTTCCCCTCCTTTGAAAATGTTCGCACCATGTTGCTTCTAAAAGAATCATCCTTCAATGATGACTCTGGCTCTTCCACCGATTTTGCAAGTAGTTCGTCATCTCCAATGGTCCTCTTGGCATACAACCATCGAACAACAAAGGTAACCCCAACAAGCCCTCCAATCTCCCTTAACTTTGTAATCACTTCAATAAGGGAACATGTAGTTTTGGTGATAGATGCAAGTATATTCATGACCACCGTAATCGGTCCGGGTTAAATAATAAAAACATTGGCAATTTTGCAAGTGATCGTGCCACTATTCCTTTATCAAAGCCGAATAAAAATATGACATGGGCTTCACAAGCCCCTCCTGGTTACCACTCTAGTCGGCTGACCTAATACATCTAGCCAGGCCTATTCCTACAGCCCAACAATCAACCCAGCCCTCTTCCTTATGGTTTGGTTCATCAGACAACCCATCAACCGATCTCCTATGTGGCACACCAGCCAACTATTTTTTCTACAGCCCAACAACAGCCATCTCCGGCCCAACAACAACATAACTTTAATGTTCAGCCCTCTTACAGCCAAGGCATTCTTGGTGCCGCACATGCTCTTCATCCGTCTCATGCTACTTCATTATCAAGTGCGTTTAGCACTATGACGTTGTCCGACCCAACATGGAATATGGATACAGGTGCAACTTCTCACTTAAACTCTCATGCTAGTAATTTAAGTACTATTTTTAATTCGCGCTTATACCCCTCTATTCATGTTGGTGACGGTACTTCCATTCCCGTTACCAACACCGGACATAGCATAATTCCATCTCTCCATCATCCCTTACATCTTCATAATGTCCTTGTCACCCCAAATATCATTAAAAATCTCATTTTTGTTCGTCAATTTACTAGAGATAATAACTGTACTATTAAATTTGACGCCTTCGGTTTTTCTGTGAAGGATTTCTTGACTCGCCATATCCTCCTTCGATGTGACAGCTCGGGCGATCTCTATCCAGTTACCAAGCCATCCACTGTTCCTGCTGCTTTTGTTTCTACTAGTTCCTCCACTTGGCATCAACGCCTTGGTCATCCCGGGGATGATGTCCTTCATTCTCTTTCTTCTCGTCATTTAATTTCGTGTATAAAGAGAGGTCTCCATATGTTTGTCATGCTTGTCAACTTGGCAAACATGTGAAGCTTCCTTTCCATAGTTCCATTTCTAATGTTAAATAGTGTTTTGATATTATTCATTCGGATTTATGGACTTCTCCTATTGTTAGTTCAAGTGGTTTTAAATATTATGTTCTTTTTCTCGATCATTTCTCTCATTATTTATGGATCTATCCCCTTAAACATAAATCGGATATGTTTAGTAAATTTGTACATTTTCGCAAATATGTTCAAAATCAATTTAAATGTGACATCAAAAGTTTCCAATGTGATCATGGCGGTGAGTTCGACAATAATCACCTCAACACACTTTTTGCCACGCATGGCATTCAATTTCGTTTCTCTTGCCCCAAAACCTCTCAACAAAATAGTAAAGCCGAACGGATGATACAAACCATAAATAATGTCATTCGCACTCTCCTTTTTCAAGCACACCTACCCCCGTCCTTTTGGGTTGAGGCTCTCCATATGGCAACCTACCTACTTAACCTTCTCCCTTCCACAACCATCAACAACGAAACTCCCTTCACTAAACTTTTTCATAAAGAACCCGACTACTCCCGCTTTCGCATCTTTGGATGCCTTTGTTACCCGCACCTTCACTCACCTCACAAACTTTCCCCACGCGCCACTCCTTGCATCTTTTTAGGATATCCCGCCTATCACCGTGGTTATCGTTGCCTAAACCTTAAAACTAACAAAATCATTCTATCTCGCCATGTCACCTTCGATGAAACTCAATTCCTATATAAATCCATGACACCCTCTTCCCCGCCCTCATACACCTTTCTAGACACTAACCCCGCTTTTCCTCTTCTTCATCACATAATTAACAATAAACCACACCTTCCACAACCCACCAACACAACCCACCAGCCCACTCATACTTTACATAATACCGACCCATCGTCTTCTCCGGCTCAACCTTCACCTACTCATCACCAAACCCTTGTTGGGCCTCCTACGCAAGCCCAACCGCCACACCCCCCCCCCCCTTTAGGCCTTCCACGAACACCCAAAAACACCTCATAAACACCCCCACGATCCAGCAACCACACGACACCCTTACACATCAATCTCCAAATGTTCCGGAACCCACTCGAACTCATCACATGGTCACTCGGTCTTAAACCGGAATTGTTAAACCCGTTAAATGTTTATCTCTTCACACTTCGCCTCTTTCTCTTATTCC
>BQNB010023480.1:2102-61770 GCA_026074375.1 Tanacetum coccineum
AGCACATTTTGGATGAGGGCCAGCATATCCATTCCTATGAGGAGTTGCTGCCACAAACCCCTTGCTCACTTTCGCCCTCATATTATCATTTCCCTAACCTCCTTGCTTGCTTGTCTTTTCCACTCCCTTTCTTTTCTCATTACCCTTTGTTAGTGTACCACAGCTAACTGCCTTATCAGTAAGTATCCCAGCTCTAAGAATTTCACTCTGGATTGTGGTTGGTTGGGTCGCTCGAAGCATTCCTCGAATCTCAGGAGCTAAACCAGCTATGTACCTCTTGATGCGTGATGACTCAGGAGTAACTAGATGCGGGACTAACTTGGCCAATTCATGAAATCAATTTGTATAGCCGGCATGATTGGCTCCTACCATCGTATGATTCCAAAACTCAGTTTCCAACTTCTCCATTTCATTGATAGGACAGAACTCCCCTACAAGCAACGCCTTAAAATCAGTCTATGACATACCTATTGCAGCTTCGCGACCTCTTGTTTGAACTTGGGTGTTCCACCAAGTCAAAGCCTTGTTCACAAATGAGCTAGCAGCATACTTCACCTTTTGATTTTTAGCACACCCACTATTATCAATTACATTCTCCATCTTCTCGATCCATTGGGTAAGTGCTATCACACCTGTTTTTCCATCATACTCTTTGGGATTGCATGCCATGAACCCTTTGTAGGTACATCTATTATTTCCACCATTCTCACCATTTCCACCATTAGCATTGTTCACATTGTTAGTTACTTGGGTGACGATCTGAGGAAGAATGTTTTACAATTGTTGCGCGATTATAGTAGAAATGTCAGGGTTCTCCTCATTGCTAGGACGCTTTGACGGGATGGAGCCATTTCTATATGAGATAAAATTTATATACATTAGACGATATAATAATGATTTCCAATCCCTTGATCTTATCATACTCTTCCGTAACCATATACATACAAGTATAACCAACATACAACGTATCAACATTAATCCATGTAATCATACTTGTAAGTCCACTTATGTTGTGGCGCATGTAGAATTATGTTGGCCACCATAATTATAGATGCCCCCTTTCACAGTTGTACTCTCTCCTATGACGACACTTCATGAAATAAACACACCACATAGCACCTAACAAATCCATACAGATCATAAGGCTAGGTTGCTCACTTGGCTCCTCAAACTTAGAGATTTCTCCATCTTTTGAAATCATCGTCATCTCTCTCACTAGGATCCATTTTCCTCCTACTTGTTTCTTAGTCATCTTCGATTCAATTCGGCGCAGATACAGACCTTTCGGTATTCGGACTCTACAGTTCGTATGCTTCATCCTAAGCTTCGTCACTGGATCAGTAAAACGCTTGAGTCCAGTTGCGAAGGCGATTCCCCAATGATACTTAGCACGAGACGTATGAGCTGGAGGAGACATGACTAAAATAACATAAGGAAGGGTATATACTATTAGATCCCCATAATGAAAAGTATATATATAGTAGTAATGAAAATAGGAAAAATTAAAGCTTTTAAGTAGCGAGAAAATATAATAGATACGTACATATATACTTAAGCCCTAAAATGCAACTATATGAGGGACTCCTAGGTTATAGTCTAGGTTCAACCACCTACTTCTCTATAACCATTGGCTCTGATACCAATCTGTCACACCCCGCCATGGCGGAAACACGAGGCGTAACTTTATGGGTATCATCACAACACAATAATGTCAACAATAGAGAAAACTATAAGAATAAACATAAATAGACACAAAGTGTCATGACAATACCTTAACACAAAAGAATCTTGCATTAATGAAAAAGGGTCTCATTAATACAAAGACTTAACATGCCACACAAACCTAAGAAATCAAACAGCATTCAAGAAAAATCCATAAAACAAGTACAAAACGAAAATCAGAAGATAAACACCATATGCAATCCTAAGGTCTCTCTAGCCACTTTTAGCTTCAAAACCCTCAACATGCTCACCTGAAAATGATGCTTAAAAACGTCAACACAACGGTTGGTGAGAGACATAGGTTTACAATACACAATTCAAGCTTTAGATCAATTACTATGATTAATAAAAACAGAACATGGCAGCTGAGTTAAGCTAACTATTATACATGCTAACATGCATACGTACAAAACAACCATAACTAGGACGGAACGTGTCCCTCGATCCAAGCCACAAAGCATGTCTTACAATAATAGGTAGGAACGTTACCTCCGATCCAAAGCACACAACATTTGGGTAGAACGTTACCCCCGATCCAAAGCACACAACATTAGGTAGGAACATTACCCCCGCTCCAACAACGCATAACATTTAGCACATAACATATAATAGCTACATAAAAGTCCATGCGTCAATTAAACCACATAATCACAGCAATTAAAACATTTCAAAACATATTTTGCATCATTTCCATCCCAAGAAAGCATAGTAAAAATGGGACTATGAAACTCACCTGATGCTCAGCTACTTGACAGAATCTTGCAAACAATCTAAACACAACAAAACACAAGTTACACTCGGTTAGGCTAAATGCCCCAACCAATGTAACAATCATATGATGGACTTATAAACCTTATACTAAGTTTATAATCCTCTACATCTCTCATATCATTTTTCATACCCTATATAACCTTAACCATTAACTTCCAATTTCACCGTTTCTGACTGAATTTTATAGTCACTTTATGACCCCAAATAAAATACTAAAACACCTAATTGATGGTTCTCCTTATATCCCCTAGCTCCCCATTGAGTTGTGAGCTACTGTGATTTTTTAGAAAAAATAATATTAAGTGGAACTATTTTATAAAAATTCATCATTACAAAGTACTCAGATTTGGACCTGAACGCACACCAAAAAGTTTGACATCCTTAAAAAATACTTAGAAATTGTTTTAGTGCTAGCCCTTCGAACTGGAATTAATAGACCCCTAAAATATGACCTCTGATTTTTGGCTAACCCTAATTTGAATTTTAAGTAGGGGTTTACTCCCCGAAATCAACCCAAATTTGACCTGAATTTACTGTTTTGATAACTTTTCTTACGAAAATCATTAGACCAACTTCCCCACCTCGAAATCGATCGTGCTCGGACTTTTTGAAAACTAGACTCTCTGAACTTATCAATGGACATAAGATTGATAATAAAACACGTTACCATCATTGAGATATCAATCGAACAACATGACCTAAAATTCTGCCCAAACCTAATTCCTTTTCTAACGCATTCTAGACCTAACCGATTACACCAAAATGCTTATAATTTATTCCTAATCACTTCTAATTAGTCTAACATCATTAATTTATAGATAATATGAATACCCTAATTCCATCAATTTATTGTTACATTAATTTTAAAAAGAATATTAATTGAAAAGAGTTTAAGAACTTACCTAAAAACCTTGATTTGATTACACAAACCACCAACTTGAATCTTGATAAAAAAATCTTTTTTTCCTTCCTGCTTGGGGTTTCGGTCGACCAAAAATAACAAAGGGGAAAGAGAAGAATAATTTGTATTTATAGTGTTAAAAAAAGGGTTTTAGATAATTACCTTTTTAACAATCATACTCAAATACAAATTTGTTTTATAATAAAACTCTTTATTTTCTTAATAACCGGCCGAACAAACTCCCCCTTTTTTTATTTTTTTAATTATTATTAATTACATATTATCCTCTAATTTTGACATTTTTTTATAAAACCTTTTTTTCTACCTTTCAAACCTTTTAAATTAAAACTAGATTAAATGACTATAAATAAATTTCATTTCTAATTTTATTTTACTAACTTAATAAAACTAAGTTCTAATTTCTATATTTTTTAAACTAAACTTTTAATTTTACTAACTACTAATACTTTACTGATATAAATACATATACATATATATATACATAAAAATACGTACACACATAGAATTATACTATCATTTTCATTGTCACTAAAATGTGAACAAAATGAAATACCCAAAACAACCATAAATTTAATCACAATGGGACGATCACGCTTTATGGATTGATAACCAACTCATATAAGATCACATAAACACATAATTATTATAGCACATAATGATATTTAAGTCAATACTAACGGTTTAACTAACCTGCTCAAGGTACACTTGTCACAACTCCCTAGGCAGAATACCTAACCTTTGTAGTGTAGTAAGGTAAGACTCGGGGGTTGTTATCGTTTTCTAGGGGAATAGGTTGGGAATGCTCGAACAGAATATAACAGAGGTCTAATGGTTGAAAGAAGATTATTTTTTATATTTTTATATTTTATAGAAAGTAGGTAAAATTCTGGTTTTGAGAGGTTTGGTTTGGTTTTAGCTAATTAAATTAATAATAAATCTAAACTACTTTGGTGATAACTATATGATAAACGAACGTATTTAATAATCATGCACTACTTCCTAGTTTGCTTCTCCTAATCCCGTTGCTTTGTCACATTTGTGATGATCTGTGTAAGTATTTCTTAAGTCATAAACGAAGTACACAAAAACACCATCTACGTAATATTCCGTTAAGGCAACGTACAAGTAAGGTAGTATGAAGACTATTACAAGGCCCATAAGAGTGTATCACATGCATTAAAACACTTAAGAGGGATCAACCATATTAGGGGTAAGGTAGTATGAAGACTGTTACCGATGGTATCCTTTTTACACACTCGCGTTTCCCTAGACATCTATGCCAATTTAATATCTTATGGCTAGTTTTCTAAAGCATAACGTGCACATTCATCACAAGAAGCAACATTAAAAGGATCTAAAAACTAAGTTTCATGCAATCATAAGTAAATACCAAAAGATCTAGCCTAGCATGTTAAAAAAAAGTAAAGAACACGAATCAATCACACAACATATAGACATGTTGAGTGATAAAAGATAGGAGATCTCACTTGATTAAATCATGTAATTAAGGCTGTTACAAGAGGGTTTTTGCACCCTAAAAATGGCCTAAATAGCAGCTATAATTGTCATCTAAAAGTAAGGTTCGGTTCCAAAAAATTACACACTTAAAACCCTAAAAACGAGTTTGTATATATAGGAAAACATACGCGGCGGCGGCGCGTTATAATTTAACGCCATCGCCCCGCCGATTCCTCTAGGGCTTCTTTAAGTCGGTTGGATCCTGATGCTGTCGCAAGAACTCTGACGTCGTCCTTTGTAAGCAATGACGCCGTCACAATAAAATGTGACGCCGTCTCCACGCACTATACGCGTATTCTTCAAGAGATTTGGTGTAGAGCTGTAGTCTTATTCGTTTCTTCTCCAAATGAGCCCAAGTCACGTGTATTTCTTTCAAAAGCCATCCAAGTGCTAAAAACATAAAATGAATGATTAAGTACATAATTTAGGCATATTTGCATGATTTAGGGGGTTAAATGACCACGAAAAGTGTATAAATTGACACCTCATCATTTAGGTTTATCTTTATTTTTTTATTAGGCTTATTATTCTATTAGGAAACCATGTTTGAGTTATTTTAGGACTATGGGGTCTATTTAAACCATGTCTTAGCACATTGTAATTCAGATTTCCAGAATATAGAATTACTTTTGTCGTGTTTAACACGTGTTATTATTCTGTTCATTAAAGATCAGAACCTTTTAGGCTGATTTGCTTATGCGATTAACCAGTTCGCAACGTGATTGTGAATAAACCCTTTCGTTGTCCTACATCAGGTAGTAATCAGAGCCACGTTCAATTTGGGTTTCTCCCAAATTGACATCAGGTCACTACTCTCGAACTCTATCTTTTATCAATTCAGTTTTTCCTTATATCATTTTCTTTTAGCTGTTTTATTAAAAAAATTTACTGTTCATCATACTGTTCACGAAAAAAACTTTTTTAAGTGATCATGACCAATAATACCGCACTTTTGCAAGCCTTACAAGCGATTAAAAAACAACTGTAGCAGTAATCACAACAACTATAACAACAATCACAACAACAAAACAAACAAAGTACCAAAATTCTCAAAGCACTTCAGAATATGAATATTCGCGAACAACCAAAACGTGATAACAGTCGTTATGGGTCCTCAAGTGACAAAACAAAGAAGGTGATCAAGTTGATCCAACGAATAATCAAAAAAACCGTATGCCTAGGATAAAAGCGGACATACCAACTTTTTCGGGGTTGTTAAACATTGAAGACTTTCTTGATTGGGTTTCTGAAATAGAAAAATATTTTGAACTCATGGACATTCCCGAAGAATCCCAAGTCAAATATGTTACCTACAAGTTGATAAGAGCCGCCTCATCTTGGTGGGTGATGACATCAAATAACGTCACTTTTACAGCATCATTTATCCCATGTAAATAACTCATTTTGTATAATTATTGCAAAGAATTGTTATTTAATCGTTTGTATTTGAGAATTGCAGTAATTATGGAGTACTTGGTGAAGATTAGCAAAAAGGCACTCATTCTGGAGCTTAAACAAAGACATTTGAAGATTACTGTTCTGACATCCAATACGCCGTATCTATCAAGGAAGATAAGGCGTTTCTGTGCCTGCACTTCACAAAAGACCACGAAGGAAATAAGATCAATACACCGTATCCAAGAAAGACCAATACGCCGTATTCAAGCTATGGAAATAATATATTCTGGAAGATATCAAACGTGGTCCTTACTCCAAGAAACCCTCGATACGTCGTATTGACCTCAGTCAATACGCCGTATCGACCATATTCCAGACCTTATAAATAGAAAACTCAAAAACGAGTTTTAAGTGTGCTAAATCATATTTTTGATACCTAAACCATATAAGTTGATTTTCAAAAGAGCAGAAGAGGTCTTGCAACGTAATTAATTCCATAGGAAACAACTTGTAATCTCCTATACTCTTGTAATCGTTTAGTTTTTGGTATCATTCGTTAACTCGATTAGTTTACCTTGGCTAAATTATTACTCTTGTATTGATTATGACGTTTGAAGGCTAATACCCCACCTTGGGGTATTAGCCATTATTATGAAGATCTGAATGTTTGGTTTGTTTATCTCGATTGCTTAATTTATCGTTGATTGCTTGTTTATGTTTATCAGTTTATACTTGTTTACGTGCTTTTGTATGCGACCTATCATTCAATTGGATCTAGTGATACAGACCAAGTAATCTGGATGCCGAGATGGCTCTCCATATAGTGATTTATACATCTAGACCAATAGGATCATAAATAACAACATATCTTTGCCTTTAGATTGTGAGCTTAGTTGGACCGGTAGGTGACCCTTCATATCTAGGTCTTCATATCAGCAAATAAGGATGTTTTATGCGGATACGTTTAATTGTGACAGGATTCTTCATATCTAGGTCTTTAGAAGAAGTACCGCTTAAGTCTTAAGAATGATATGCCGCCTCCAAATTGTGTGCCTTTGCGTTAATCTTCACCAAATGCTCCATAATTACTGCAAAACTAAAATATAATCAATTAAGTATCGGTTTATGCAATAAACCAACAAACAATTATAAAATATGGGATAAATGAAGCTACAAATTCAGAAGTTATTTGATAGTCATATCAGTGTTAAAATTTGCTGTGATTCTTATGGGTATTATTTAGGATTTTTTTGGGAAAAAAAGATTGGTGTTTTTGGAAGGTGGGGTTGAAAATTTGGGTATTTTTGTGATTATCCCTATCTATAAAATGTTTGGTATCAACTACTTATGAGATTAATTTTTTCATCTATTGTTTTCTTTTTTTAAAAAGCAAAGATATTATTAAAAGCGAAAAGGCAAAAAGAACAAGGACAACAAAGGGGCTCCAAGAAGAAGAACCCACACCAAACAAAAAGCCACAACTAAAAAACATCAAAATAAATAAATCTAAGAATCTATAAGCTCATTAGGGTGAAGAATCCAATTGGCCCACGAAAAATGATTCTTTGGAGCCCTATTCGAATTCCATAAAAGCAATATCCTTTGAACCGCCGGAAAAATATCTTCATGCAACGCACACAATTTCTCTTCATCCGATGAAGCATGTAAAATACGATTTCTTCAAGCCCAAACATTCCATATAAATCCCAAAAAATTTGCGTGAAGTAACTTGGTTTTCCACTTGTTTGCATAGAGGCTAGGAATCCCATGTAAGATGTCATCTAAAGACGGATTGAATAGAGGAGGAACTTTCCACCAACTTCAAATTTTTAACCAAATAAGCTTTATCTTGTGACAAGAACAAAGCAATGATCATTTGATTCTACTTATGATCCACAGAAAAGACAAGAAGCCGAGTCCAAGTGGAGAAGACAACGATGTGATAGATTTTATCTAGTTGGGAGGCGATCCAAGGCAACCCTCCAAGCGCATACATTGACTTTTCGGGAACCCATGAGTTCCAAACAAACTTAGTAGATTCAACATAGGAGACTAACATCTTTTTGCGGATGCGTCTAATTGTAACAGAATTAGCGTGTCTAAGATTTAGGATGATGTCCCACCCGAATATAGGAATAATATGCCCTTCGAGATAAGTCAATCATTGCACTTAATAAGCAAACCAGCATTAGATTTGAGTAACATAGTTGATATAGTTTTCTTATAATAGGCTTGACCGCTCTTCTTCCCTTTGTTAATTAGCTTGCGTGTGTTAGAGTAGCGATTGTAGGTTAAGTCACCACCAAAACTGTGCCAGCCTTTCAGACTGAAACCCTCCATTTCCCATTAGAACTAGGAGTAGGTTTAACTTAGCACAGGTTTTAACATAGATTAGATTAGATTAGCGTAAATAACTAAAACATCCGTATAATTAGGAATTAACTCTCCCATTCCCAAGCATTCGACACCTTACTTACCAACGAACATACAACTGATCGGGTCTACTGCCCGTTAGTGTTAGTTTATAGGTAGTTCGGCTAAATATAAACAATAAAACTTGACAACGTAAAATACCTATACGCACAACGACACAACAAGCATAAAGCCTTGTTCCTTCACTTGTATTTGTAAACGTGTGATAGTATGTTGGTCAAAGTTCGTTGTTGTATGTTTGTTTATGCATGTGTGAATATATATGTTCTTAGAAGATACTTAAACAAAAGGAAAATGCTATATAGAAGTTTAAATATTTTATGCCTTATTTTTATGAATTTATTTACATCTCTTTGTTTAAAACCTAACCTTCATGACAAATGTATATAAACATTGAAAAACTTTATTTTTACAACAATCGAACACGAAAATAAATCCATCCATCTTAAATGGTTATGTTTGCACATATGTCTAGTTAAAGTTAGATGCAAGAACACGAATAGATCGGGTCATTTCATGATTTTCGAGATTAGGTATAGTAATATACTAGGGTTGTTAGTAGGTTTAAAGCAATACATATGGCCCAAAACTTTAAAAGGATATTGTGGGTTGATAAATTAGATTGCAATTTGGACTAACATCGATTATGTAGTTTGGGCTAAATGTTGATATAATAGAATTGAAGTATGATCTTATGTGAGCTAATTTCGAATTCATTTATTAAGCTACCGAGCTAGTTTATGTGAAACCGAGAAAGATTGTTAACTGTAACACACCATTGACAAAGTGTGAATCAAAACCGTATGTGTTTGTGAATTTTAAGATTTGATTTTTTTTTCAATCTTGAAAGTTACATTTAAGCTACTTATTTATAGTATTGCTATCGTTTAATAAAACGGATAACTAAAAACATTCAAAAATTATAAAAGAATAAAATCATTTATTCATATTTAGACTTTATAGTTATAACATTAGTAAAATGTAATAATTAAATTTAGACTCGAAACAAATCAAACAAATACTTTTTTGAGTTACTTGAAAGTTGAAGGGGTAAAACTGTAAATAAGAAAAAACAATTGTACTTTATTATGTTTAGTTAAACTATAGCCCATGTTTTGCCGACAGAGTCAAAATCTCCTAAATCGATACAAACTTTACTTTTTCAGTTCCTTCCATAAATTATCCATCAAATAATTTAAGCTTTTTTTTGGTATGATTTGCTTTTTTGCCGACAGATTCATCTCCTAAATTGATACAAACTTTACTTTTTCTCTTCTTCTATAAATTATCATCCCATCAAATAATTAAATCAAATAATTTAAGATCAAAATCGATTTCTTCGTTATCGACCATTAAGCTTGTTGGGGGTATGATTTGTTTTTATTTTGGGTTTTTAATTATGCTTGAAGGTTAATTGTTTCTTAAGATTAACAAATCATTAATTGTTTCTTAAGATTATCAAATAATGGAATCAAATAATTACCTTTTTTAGTGTTTAGAGGCTTATAAGCTTATTTTAATTCTGCTCCCACTGTTTATAATTTAGTGTCATAAGTATAAACCTTTTAAAAGTTTAACATTGCTTCTTTGTTTACTATATAGATGTTCTCTAACACATTTTACATTAACAATGACAACTCCTGCATCAATAATTGTAAGACTATTATTTACATTATCATCTCTTTTTATTAAATTTACACTCTTATTAAGAATGGTTTTGTTTTGTAATACATGACACGTCAACAAGACAGGCTGAGTTTGGCATTATGATGAAAGCTTTTAAATCAACACCGGTAGATAGATTGTGGCATACTCTTAGACATGTAAACATGAACGTAAGTAAGAGTCTTTTCATTCTTTGACAAGGCCAGAGTCTACGTCGACAAAGGCACTAACAATTGCTCGCTCTCCACAAGATGTAAGTCTATTATTCACATCATCATCTTTTTTTATTCAATTTACACACTTAAATTTACCAGATGTAAGCTTATGATATAAATGCGTTTGTTTGTTTTAATACAGGAAGATGCAAAGCGGACTCTAATTAACATGTTGAACATGTTAAGCTGGTATGAGTTTGATTCGACGATGAAAGCTTCTACATCAACATCAGCACCAACAATTGCAGCCTCTACATCACTTGTAAGTCTATTATTATTATTATTATTATTAATGTACACATTATTGATCATGTCTTTTTCTAATATAAATTTACACTTATTGCACTGAATTGGTTTTGTAATACAAGGAGAAAGATAATAAATGGCGCCTTCAAACAGAAGTCATGAAGCTATTTAACCAAGCACTAAAGGATGCTTTCCCTGAATTTACAGAAAAGTGTATGATGCTTTGGCTCCCAAGAGATGATCATTTCCAATGGTATATACATATCTTGTTTCTGCGTTTCTTACTTTCTAGTATCTTTTTGCTACATTTTGTTTTTTCTTCTTAATAATGCACGATGAGAAATTTACAATGATAATGTCATTGACATATGGCCTAAAATTAAAAATAGCAAAAGCAACTCCTATCCAGATATTGAAGGAACAAAAGATGGTGGAGAGGTAATATTCTTTTGTCAACCATTGTCGGTTTTGGAATATACTATTGTTTTTTCCCATCTGTAATCTTATGTTTCCTTGTGCTATTCTAGAGAATCAAAGACAAACTTGTGAAGCAGAAATCTGACATGAAGCACAAATCTCACATGAAGCTGAATTCTGACATGAAGCAGAAATCTCACATGAAGCTGACATCTCACATGAAGCTGAGATCTGACATGAAGTTAAAACCTCACATGAAGCTGAAATCTCACATGATAGAGGGAGATCCCTGGGTATATGGTGTTGGTTTTGTAGCTATAAAGTTATCAGGGAATTGGATGGCTGAGTTATCGCTTTTTTCTTTCTTTTCCAGCTTTTTCCTTTCTTTTCCAGATATTTTAAAGGGTTAATTACTTGAAAATGTATCATACTTGTCACTTTTTGTTATTGTGTGTACTAAACTTTTTTTTCTTATTGTGTGTATTGTGTTGATAGAAATAATGCCTAAAAACGTTATTAATATTTTTCGACCTCTCTATGTTTTGATAATCAAAAAATGTAAAAACGATTAATGAAAAATTATTCGTAAACAAGTAATTAGTAGTAAATTTTTATTTTGAAAATTTAATCATTTAAAGGTAAATTTTTATTCGTAAACAAGTGATTCGTTACCGAACCACTATAAATCTTTGTGTTGTGGTTTGATCTTTCTATCTCTTATCTCTTATTTTGCATACTTATTTCATATCTTGTCATTACTTATTTGATTAGTTAAGTTGTTCATATTGTGCACATTGTGAATTCACATAAAGTCGAATCTAAGTTTTTATAATCAAACTAAACATTAAATTAAAAAGCGGTAAACTATTCAACCCCCTTCTAGTTTTCCACAATTGGTATCAGGAGCCACGTCAAACAAGATTTTTATAATAAATTGTATTTTAAAACTTGAATCGATCTATGGAATCGGAAAAATATTTAGAAGGGCAATCTATGCAAAGACCACAACTATTTGAAAGTGATGGAATTATTTATTGGAAAAATATATTCAAAACTTGTATGAAATCAAAAGATCTAGATCTTTGGCATGTTATTACCTTTGGTGATTTTCCTCCTATTCAAAATAACCCCGAAACTAAAAAGGATGAAATTGTACCATTTGTTAAACAAAACGATGATCTTAAAAAGAAACTTGCTAAAAATAATGAGGCTAAAATGGTAATTTTTTGCCACGTAAAGAATATGAAAGAATTTTTATGTGTAAAACCGCAAAAGAAATTTGGGATACTCTGTTAATCACTCACCAAGGTAATAGCCAAGTCAAAGATAACAAAATAGATCTTCTTGTTTAACAATATGAAAAATTTACGATTCCGGAAGAAGAATCGATAGATAATGCTTTTGCTAGATTTAACACTATTATTACTAGTCTAAAAGCACTTGATGAAGGTTTTTCAAGCAAGAACTATGTTAGGAAATTTCCTAGGGCACTTCATCCTAAATGGCGCGTAAAGGTTACGACTATTGAAGAGTCAAAAGATTTGACATCATTATCACTTGACGGATTTATTGGAAAATTGAAAGTTTATGAAGTGATAATTAAGAAAGATTCCGAAATGGTCAAAGACAAAAGAGAACAAAGTAGATCTCTTGCATTGAAGGCTAAAAAGGTATACAATGACTATTCTCGATATACATGGACTAGATTTTTAAGAAATAAAACCGAAGCCTTCGAAGTGTTCGAAATATTTAGTAAAATGATTATAAAAAATTAGGATGTTCCATAGTGTCAATTAGAACAGATCATGGTCGGGAATTTGATAATGAAGTACAATTCAGAAACTATTGTGAGTTAAACGGAATTTCTCACAATTTCTCCGCTCCTCGTACTCCACAATCAAATGGGGTAGTAGAAAGAAAGAACCGCACTCTACAAGAAATGAGTAGAACCATGTTAAATGAACAATCCATTCCACAAAAATTTTGGTGTAATGCGGTCGATACATCAACCTACATAATAAATAGAATCTCCATTAGACATATTTTAGGAAAAACTCCATACGAGTTATTAAGAGGTAGAAAACCAAACCTTAACTATTTCAAAGTATTTGGAAGTAAATGCTTCATTCTTAATACAAAAGATTACCTCACCAAGTTCGACCCAAAGTCGTATGAAGGTGTTTTCTTAGGATACTCTCAAAATAGTAAAGCCTATATAATTCTTAACAAACAAACAATGAAAGTCGAAGAATCCTTAAATGTGACATTCGATGAAACTCCTCCCCCGCCTAAAACATCACCTTTGGAGGATGATGATTTAGTCAAAGAAGAAGCTATTGAGGTTAGTAAAACAAGAACCTTAGGAAATGATCTCGAAGATAAATCTTTAGAAAATAATGAAATCATAAACATAAAAGAATCGAAAAGTCATCCATTAGAAAATGTTATAGGTAATCTAAATCAAAGAACCCTTAGATCACAAGCCCAAGACAAAAGTAATTTCTTTTGTTTTCTTTCAACCATAGAACCTAAAAATATAAATGAAGCCCTAAAAGATGAAAGTTGGGTAATTGCTATGCAAAAAGAATTAAACCAATTCATATCAAATGATGTTTGGGAATTAGTCCTTAATCCTAAGAATATGTCCATAATTGGAACCAAATGGGTATATAGAAATTAGCTTGATGAAAATGGTGTCGTATCTAGAAACAAAGCTAGGTTAGTTGCCCAAGGTTATAATCAACAAGAAGGAATTGATTATGACGAAACCTATGCACCCGTAGCTAGATTAGAATCCATAAGAATATTATTAGCTTATGCATGCGCACTAGACTTTAGGTTATTTCAAATGGATGTAAAGAGTGCATTCCTTAATGGTTTTATCAATGAGGAGGTTTATGTGGCACAACCTCCGGGATTCATTGACTTCACAAAACCTATTTATGTTTATAGACTTAAGAAAGCGCTTTACGAACTCAAACAAGCTCCTAAAGCTTGGTATGATAGATTAAAAGCCTTTCTTATTAAACATGATTATACAATAGGAATGGTAGATAACATACTCTTTACTAAGAAAAAGGACTCTAACATCATCATTGTCTAAATATATGTCGACGACATTATATTCGGATCAACTTGTCAAGAGATGTGCGATGATTTTGCCAAGATCATGCACGATGAGTTTGAAATGAGTATGATGGGGGAACTTAACTTCTTCTTAGGACTACAAATAAAACAATTAGAAGATGGTATATTTTTTAACCAATCAAAATACATAAAAGAAATGCTTAAAAAATTTGGATTAGAAGACTCTAAGCCAATGAAAACTCCTATGTCTACGGAAACAAAACTCACGAAAGATGAAGAAGGTGAGTCCGTAGATAATACCAAGTATAGAGGTATGATAGGTAGTTTACTATACTTAACGGCAAGTAGGCCCGATATCATGTTTAGTGTTTGCCTTTGTGCACGCTTCCAAGAGGATCCCAAAACCTCTCACCTTGAAGCGGTTAAACGTATCTTCTGATACGTTAAAGGCACTACGCACTTAGGATTATGGTATCCTAAGGGGTCTGGCATAGAAACCATAGTATATGCGGACTCTGATCATGCGGGAGATTATGTGGACCGAAAAAGCACTAGTGGTATTTGCACGTTTATGGGATGTTGTTTAACATCTTGGTTTTTGAAGAAGCAAACCGCTCTTGCTATTTCCACTACCGAAGCCGAATATGTAAGCGTCGGAAAGGCATGTCAACAAGCACTATGGATGAAACAAGCTCTCGTAGATTATGGCATTAGGTTAGATGACATTCCTATAATGTGTGATAACAAAGGGGCTATAGACTTAAGTAAAAATCCCGTACAACACTCTCGTACAAAACACATTGAGATTCGTCACCATTTCCTTCGTGACAATGTTCAAAAAGGAAATATTTCCATAGAAAAGGTTTCATCAGAAGATAACATTGCCGATATTCTAACTAAACCCCTTAAACGTGAGCCCTTCAATTACTTACGTCTAGGTCTAGGAATGATGGAACAAATTGATTAAATACTTATTAAGTAGTCTCATTACTATAAATGATTGATAAGGTACTTAAAAGTAAACAAGAACAATGAACTACAATCAAAACTAAAATGCCAAAATCGAAAAATTAGGAAAATTTATTCGTCAGATGGGCGGCCCCCTTAATTCTTAACGGGCGGTCCCCTTAAAATTAAAGGGGTCGGCCATGTATTTAAGGGGACCGGCCATCTGACAGTAGATAAAAAGCTTTATTTTTTCTTTCTTAAATCTGAGTCTAGGATTCTATTTTGCACAAAATCAAAGATTGGGAATTTTTCAAAAATTAATCTTTATACAATAATGTAACCTCAGTTTTGTCAAGGTTTAAGATTCTCTACTTAATGTATGTATATGTAAGTCCCAATCTATTTTCCCAAAATCCTTCTCACAACTAGGATCACTTGAAAAATCTATTTTCATATATTGTTGATATATGCTAAAAACATTTTTCAAATCATGCATAATGAACTCACACTTGTTGTCAAAATATATAATCTAATATATATTTTTCGACACTCTTGATTGAGCAAAATTAAATCAAGGAGCACTTGGATTATTTCTTAGGTTTTCTTATCTTAGAGTCAAAATAATCCTTACTTCACATTTGTCGCATATAGGCACACACTAAGATTATAAATACAAACACAAGTCTCATTTAAACGTGTTTACGACATACTTATCTTGTTTAAGAAATCTTAGGAGCATTACAACTATTAGGAGTATTAAAACAATTTGCTTAATATGCTTTCTATTGAAGACTTTTATTTTACCTTCTTGCATGCTTGTTCACATATTCTTGCTTGATAAATGCTACTAGTCTTGATTATTATTAAAACAAAATTAGGACTTTATATGCTAAATGTTATAGTCTAGGTTGCCATAAAAATTAGGACTTGCTGCAAAATGGCCACAAAACAGTCCACCTTTTTACCATTTCCTGAAAGAAACAAAAACCTGGAAATTCTGGACACTTCCAGGTGGCGGCCCCCTTAGCTCAAAGGGGCGGTCCCCTTAAAATTAAAGGGGCCGGCCATGTATTTAAGGGGACCGGCCACCTGATGCACAAATTCTACTGTTTCTTTCTGCTTTTTGACCCTCTTTCACATAGACCCAGCTATAATTTTCCAATACTCACCAACATTCCTTGGATTTGTTTTCTAACAATGTCTACCCATCCATAATCACATCATCTTCCTAGTATAAATAAACCCTCATCCTCAACATAATAACCACATTCAACTTGTCCTCTCTAATGTCTTCCCCTCACAAACCATTACCCAAACCTTCAAGGGTTGCCAAAATGTCCGTACGACCCGTATGGAGTAGGAAGTTAAACTATTGTAACACATCCAATGATGTTGATGTTAACTTGCCTACACCAACGCCCAAACCATAATCTCCTCTCAAAGAACCATCACAAGCAAACACTCCTACTACTCATTCAAACCATGTTTCATTACAATCTCACTCACTTCCACTTAGTGATTCTTATGACACTAATGTTGGACAAGCTTTCATTCCACTACAAAGCGTCAATCAAACTTAACTCACACAATCCCTATTTCCTCACTTACTCATTAATCCACATGTTGCTAGTGTGCTTCATGCTCAAACTTTACCCTTACCTCAAGGTGATAACCACACTCAACCTCTACTTCCTCCATCTCTAAGTAGAGAAATGCTCATGAATGACATTAATCAACTTCAAGACCTATCAAACCTTTTAGCTATGCACCTCTCACAACGCAACACTCCAACATCACCTTATTCTCCAAACTTGCCTCACATCCTCAACTTAGACCAAGTTGAACAACATGTTAGATATTGTCCTTGTTGCATCTTTACCCAAAAACAATTCCTAACCTTGAGTGAAGATATCAATTGGATTGAATTTCTTCTTACTCGACCACAACCACCACTTCAAGTCCACCGAGACTACCCTCCAACAACCACCTCCGCTCCAAACTCTCCACCAACAACCAACTAAGCATGTTACATGCCTACTTTTTCTCGCTTTTAAATAAATTTCCAACCCTCTCGTTTTGCAAGCAAGTCTAATGGTTTCCTATGGCAATCTAGGAATGTTAGGATCTTTGTAGTTTATCTTTATGTATGTTATATTAATATGCTTCAAGCATATTATTTTTTATAAAAAGTTTCTTTTATTAAAAGTGCTTTATTTTTAGCACTTATTTACTCAATTTGATTTTATAAGTTTTCAATAATAAATAATAAAAAGGGGTAGGTGGAAATCGGGGGTGAGCAAGACTCGAACCCCCGACCTCAAACACTCTCTAGCCCTTTTATAGCTAACCAACACCCCTCTACTACCCAACGGCGCCCTGGCTGTCTTTTTCATTATAGTATTTTACAAAATCTGTTTTCTTTTATACTATGTTTTACCCATTTTAGCTTGTAAGCTGTTTTATGCTTATTACACCAGCTTATTCAAATAAGCTGTGTAATTTAAGTTTATTTTTCCTAGGCTATATATTAGTTCAAGCTATTTGTTCTGTATTTTTTTTTAGCTTTTTTTATATTAGATTTAGTATTTCTTATACATTTATTTTTGTCTAAAAACTTTAAAAAATCATAAAAAAATAGAAATATAATCATAAAAAATTATAATATTTTTTAGAAAATTTTCTTTTATCGTAAAGTTTCTAGGAAAATTAGTTTTGTTTTCGTATGGTTAAAATTGCAAAATTTCATTTTTTAAAGAACAGGATTCGTTTCCATCTACGTTTTTCGTGTTTTTAAGCTCATTTCAACTCCGTTTTTGTTTTAGTTTTCTTTAAACTTACTTTTTAGTCAATTAAGTGTCTATTTAAAAGAAAATTCAATTTAGGTTTAATTTTGGAAATTTAGGGTTTTTAACTGCCATTTAGGGTTTCCGTTTTGCGTATTTAGTTAAAGTTTAATTTCCCGTTATTTGTTTTCATGCTTAATCGTTATCATTTAGCTTATTTTAATTTGTAGAAGTAGAAAATCAAATCAATCTTTGTTTCCAATTCAAATCATTGTTCAGAACATCAAAACGTGGTTTCAATTTCTCAAATCGTTTGAATATCGATTCCTCGGGAATCATACTTCCGGTTAACTTAACGTATTATATTTATATATATTTTTTTTGTGAAGATTTTTCCTTTATACCTATTGTCTCGAGGGTATTTTGTATTTTTCCATTCATATGCATATATTATTTTAATACGTGTATAGATTGCTACAATCAACGTGCGATGATTTTGCCAAGATCATGCACGACGAGTTTGAAATGAGTATGATGGGGGAACTTAACTTCTTCTTAGGACTACAAATAAAACAATTAGAATATGGTATATTTTTTAACCAATCAAAATACATAAAAGAAATGCTTAAAAAAATTGGATTAGAAGACTCTAAGCCAATTGAAACTCTATGTCTTACTGAAAACAACAAACTCACGAAAGATGATAGAACGGTGAGTCCATGATAAAACCAAGTATAGGTATGTTAGGTAGTTTACTCATACTTCTGATGGCAAGTAGGTCGCCGATATCATGTTTAGTGTTTGCCTTTGTGCACGCTTCCAAGAGGATCCAAAAACCTCTCACCTTAAAGCGGTTAAATGTATCTTCTGATACGTTAAAGGCACTACGCACTTAGGTTTATGGTATCCTAAGGGGTCTGGCATAGAAACCATAGTATATGCGGACTCTTAGATTATGCGGAGAGAGATTTATGTTGGACGACAAAAAAAGCACTAGCGGCTTTATTTTGTATTGTTTATGGGATGTTTCTAACATCGTGGTTTTTGAAGAGCAAACCGCTCTTGCTATTCCACTTACGACTGCCGACTTTGTAAGGCGCGAGAGAAAGGCATGTCAAACACAGCACTAGATAGTAACAAGCTCTCGTAGATTTATGACATTTGGTGTTAGGATGACATTCTATAATGTGTAGATAACAAAGCAGGGCTATAGACTTAAAGTAAATAATCCCGTATTTTAAACACTATCGTTTCAATAGTCATTGAGATTCGTCACCAACGTTGCCGAACTATTCTAACTAAACCCTTAATCTGGAGCACATGTTACGTTACTTGACGTTAGCGTTAGGAATGATGGGAAACAAATTGATTATAAGACTTATTATGTAGTCTCTCATTAATTATAATGATTGATAAGGTACTTAAAAGTAAACAAGAGCAATGAACGACAATCAAAACTAAAATGCCAAAATCTAAAAATTAGGAAAATTTATTCGTTAGATGGGCGGCCCCCTTAATTCTTAACGGGCGATCCCCTTAAAATTAAAGGGGTCGGCCATGTATTTAAGGGGACCGGCCATCTGATAGTATATAAAAAGCTTTAATTTTTTTCTTAAATTTGAGTCTAGGTTCTGTTTTGCACAAAATCAAATATTGAGAATTTTTCAAAAATTAATCTTTATACAATTACGTAACCTCGGTTTTGTCAAGGTTTAAGATTCTCTACTTAATGTATGTATATGTAAGTCCCAATCTATTTTCCCAAAATCCTTCTCACAACTAGGATCACTTGAAAAATCTATTTTCATACATTGTTGATATATGCTAAAAATATTTTTCAATTCATGCATAATGAACTCACACTTGTTGTTAAAATATATAATCTAATATATATTTTTCGACATCTTGATGAGAGCCAAAAATATTAAAAGCAAGGAGCCACTTGGATTATTTCTTAGGTTTTCTTATCTTAGAGTCGAAATAATCGTTACTCCACATTTGTCGCATATAGGCACATACTAGGGTTATAAATACAAACACAAGTCTCATTTAAATGTGTTTACGACATACTTCTCTTGTTTAAGAAATCTTAGGAGCATTACAACTATTAGGAGTATTAAAACTAATTGCTTAATATGCTTTCTATTGAAGAGTTTTATTTTACCTTCTTGCATGCTTGTTCACATATTCTTGCTTGATAAATGCTACTAGTCTTGATTATTATTAAAACAAAATTAGGACTTTATATGCTTGCTTTCTTGATAAATGTTATAGTCTAGGTTGCCATAAAAATTAGGACTTGCTGCAAAATGGCCACAAAACAGTCCACCTTTTTACCATTTCCTGAAAGAAACAAAAACCTAGAAATTCTGGACACTTCCAAGTGGCGGCCCCCTTAGCTCAAAGGGGCGGTCCCCTTAAAATTAAAGGGGACGGCCATGTATTTAAGGGGATCGGCCACCTGATGCATAAATTCTACTGTTTCTTTCTGCTTTTTGACCCTCTTTCACATAGACCCAGCTATAATTTTCCAATACTCACCAACATTCATTGGATTTGTTTTCTAACAATGTCTACCCATCCATAATCACATCATCTTCCTAGTATAAATAAACCCTCATCCTCAACATAATCACCACATTCAACTTGTCCTCTCCAATGTCTTCCCCTCACAAACCATTACCTAAACCTTTAAGGGTTGCCAAAATGTCCGTAAGACCTGTATGGAGAAGGAAGTTGAACTATTGTAACACATCCAATGAGGTTGATGTTAACTTGCCTACATCAATGCCCAAATCACAATCTCCTCTCAAAGAACCATCACAAGAAAACACTCCTACTACTCATTCAAACCATGTTTTACTACAATCTCACTCACTTCCACTTAGTGATTCTTGTGACACTAATATTAGATAAGCTTCCATTCCACCACAAAGCGTTAATCAAACTCAACTCACACAACCCTTATTTCCTCACTTACTCATCAATCCACATGTTGCTAGTGTGCTTCATGCTCAAACTCTACCCTCACCTCAAGGTGACAACCACACTCAACCTTCACTTCCTCCGTCTCCAAGTAGAGAAATGCTTATGAATGACATTAATCAACTTCAAGACCTATCAAACCTTCTAGCTATGTACCTTTCCCAACGTAACACTCCCTCATCACCTTACTCTCCAAACTTGCCTCACACCCTCAACTTAAATTAAGTTGAACATCATGTTGGTTATTGCCCTTGTTGTATTTTTAACCAAAAACAATTCGTAACCTTGAGTGAAGATCTCAATTGGATTGAATTTCTTCTTAGTCGTCCACAACCACCACTTCAAGTCCAACGTGACTACCCTTCAACAACCACCTCCGCTCCAAACTCTCTACCAACAACCAACTAAGCATGTTACATGCCCACTTTCTCGTTCTTAAATAAATGTCCAACCCTCTTATTTTGCAAGCAAGTCCAATGGTTTCTTATGGCAATCTAGCCAAATTAGGACCTTTATAGTTTTATTAATGTATGTTGTGATCAATATGCTTCAAGCATATTATTTCAATTTGATGTATGCATGATTGTGTTTTATACACAATTCTTATGTTTAATGAATGGTCTTATATTTCAAGTATGCTCTTGCTTGTCTTTATGTTTTATATTTTTTGGTTGAATGACTCCTAACTATATAAGTTTAGTTTAGTTTATATATATTTGTGATTGTTAGTTTACACAAATACCTTGACACTTGTTAAGCATTATCAACATGTTTAAATATTTTTCTTTTCTTTGCTATACGTTAGAAAACTTGGTGTTGTTCCTCTAACTTGTTTTTGTAGCAAAGTTATCATAGCTCGATTCCTTAGTGCCCTCGAACGAGGGAAAGCACACATCAAGAGGGAGCACTTACTCCGTCAACTTAACACGTCTTTGACGAAGCCTTTTTGATTCAACAAAAAGGGGGAGAAATGGAAATGAAACTCACTAAATACTTATTTAAAAATAATTTTACATTTAATGAGTTTATATTTTGTAATCATCAAAAATGGGGAGATTGTTGATAGAAATAATGCCTAAAAACGTTATCAATATTTTTCGACCTCTCTACATTTTGATAATCACGAAATGTAAAAACGATTAATGAAAAATTATTCGTAAACAAGTAATTAGTAGTAAATTTTCATTTCGAAAATTTAATTACTTAAATGTATGAATAAATAAATGCTTAATGCATTTTATGATCAAAAGAATTTTTATTTAACCTCACATTTTTTATAAAAATGTCACAAATATTTTTATAACTTTTACAAAATATTTTTAGATTTAAAAGAAATGTTTTATTTAAATAAATATTTTGAATTCAAATTTTCTACCTAAAAACGGCTAAAAATGTTCCAGAAAACACCTCATCTGAAAATGACAAAAAAGGGAGCGTCCTGGCTTGGCCGGCCCCCTTAAATACACGAGTGGTCCCCTTAATTTTAAGGGGACCGGCACCCTAATTAAGGGGACCGACCAGACAAAAATCCTCCTCGGTTTGCCTATAAAAACTGGACTATTCTCCACTGTTTTTCTTACCTTTTGCACACACTTTTTTTCTGTTCTAAATCAGTTTATACTCTCCTTTCATTTCTTTGATCATTTAATCATAAAACTTTGTTTCCAAGTGATCCAAGCTTAGATCCTCAAGTGCAAGAGAAGAATACTTCCTACCTTCAAGTGAAGAAATATTATAGCTTAGTGTGTGTCCTTGCAACCTTGTTGTAACTGTATCATATCTTGTAAATCATTTGTGTATATTGTGAAGGTATATCGTAGTTGTGTATATTAAGTAGATTGTGATGATCATTGTAAGTATAGTTAGATCGGGGTGATCTTAGTAAGTAGTGTTAGATTGGTGTGATCAAGGTAGTGTTTAGTTGAAGTGAAGTTGTGAAGAGAAGTATAGAGAAGTTGTGAAGCGTAGTGAAGTTGTGAAGCATAGTGAAGTTGTGAAGTGAAGTGAAGAGAAGGTGTGTAGTGAAGTGAAGTAGTGAATTGTTGTGAAGTGGTGTGGTTAATTGTGATAGATTGGTTCTAGCTAGGATTAGAACTCAACATTTGGCTTAGTGTCAGAAATTGGTGTAAGCTTAGTTGTGTACGATTTTCTCTGCCTAAAGGGAGCTTGTTGACATAGTGAAGAAAACTCTCGAGTTTGGTGCTCGGGGAGTGGAGTAGGGAGAAGAGGTGCTTCATTACCGAACCACTATAAATCCTCGTGTTGTGGTTTGATTTTTCCATCTCTTACCTCTTTTCTTGCATACTTATTTCATATCTTGTCATTACTTATTTGATTAGTTAAATTGTTCATATTATGCACATTGTGAATTCACATAAAGTCGAATTTAAGTTTTTATAATCAAACATAACATTAATTTAAAAAGCGGTTCACTATTCACCCCCCTTCTAGTTTTCACAAAAAACCTAGTTATATGTTAAGCATTAGCAAATGTGGTCTATGAATTTTGTTTTGATCGATGAGATATGCACTAACGAGTTTTGATACATCTTAATTGAAGTGATTAATACTTAATTGTTTTAATTTTATGTCTACAATTATGTATAAGCAAAGTCTATTATACTTATAAAAAAAGGTGTAAAAACTTGATATTCTTGCAATTCAGGTACATTCGGAATTGAAATCTACAAATAAATTAGAGTAAATTGCAAAAATCGTCCCGAAGATTTAGCCAAATTACATGTTTCGTCCCAAATAGTTTGAAAGTGCAAAAATTGTCCCTAAGGTTTAGCCAAAGTGCAAAAATCGTCCCACATAGTTGAGCCAAATTGCATGTTTCGTCCCTAAGGTTATGCATTTTCAAACTATTTGGGACGAAACATGCAATTTGGCTAAACCTTAGGGACGATTTTTGCAATTTACTCAATAAATTATAAGGCTAAATTATATTTTATTTTTATGGGTTTGATAAGATGTCACAATCTGTATATATTATTAAGAAACATCATATCATCACTTCATAAATGACAATTGAGCTATTAGAAACTTTATGAAAGATACAAAAGCGGATTAGCATATGACATTGTGAATATGAGATCACTAATCAATGAATATATTCCATTAGTTAATTGACTATTTAGTATTTGTTAATAATTGATTGTAGAATTTTTCGTAATGACTAATCAATGAATATATTCAATTGATAGTTGATTATATTGTATTGAATTTATAATTTATACCATAAATTGTCCATTTGTTCTTGTATTTGATTTGACTAAATGAAAACAAGACTTTATGCTATAATTATGTGGAGATTTAGATTACCGCTTGTTTATTAAAATGATACAAGTAAACCTAATTTACACATCTTTATCATTTTGTGATTCAAAAGTCTTAATTTAATGCTATCAATATATTGACTAGTATCGGTTTTATCTAAATATATTTTAATAGTGTTTGTCTATGTAAGAATAAGTTAAATTATTAGTTATTTTGTCCAAGGTTACAAAAATCGTGAATCGTTAGCCGGGTCACCTTGTAGCTTGTAATCGGTCTAGGCGGGATTAATCAGCGATTAATCGGATTGCCATTTCTGGCAAAATTTGGGTATTTTCGTCAAGTTTTCTGTACTTCCGGCTAGTTTTAGGTATTATTGGCAATTTCTTTCTAAAAACAATTTGTAATAGATCCAAAGAGTTACTATAAGTGATCAAAACAAGTTACAGTGAGTTTTATGTACTTCCAACAAGATTAGAAGGTTTTCGGCAAGTTTGACGACCGTTGACCACTGTTGATCGTCGTTGACTACGGTTGACCTATTTGTTTGACCCAGTTACATAAATCGGTAAGGTCGATGGCCTTGTTGCGCCTAGGCGGCGATTAATCGGCCTCGTAGACCTTTTTTTGCAACGCTGGTTTTACTATTTAAAATAAAATACATTATAATGTAGCTAACACAATTAATTATAAATCATAAGTTTATTTGAAAAAAGAGAACACTCAAACTCATTCTTTAGATTTATTATTCGACAATGTGAAAATCTAGAAGGAGGAGGGGGTTGAATAATTTGACCGATTAAAATTGATGTTTCAAAATTATTAAATCAAGTTTATGTGAAGTTAATGATATTAATTTGATCTACGTAATAAAAGATAAAAAATAAGCACAAGTAAAGTAAAGATAAAGTTAGAAGAGATAGAACTGTCACACAAGTATTTATAGTAGTTCGGCTATAAGGACACCTTCATTGCCTTACTCCACTCCCTGGGTTCCCAACTCGAGAGTTCGTAAACACTAGTCGCTTACACTTTTTCAGTACAAAGCTAGATACCGAGTTTTAACAAAGATAGAACCAACCTTACGTCGCTTACACTTTTTTCGGTACTAAACTAAATACTGGGTTCTAATAAAAGTATAACAAACCCAATGCTATCAACTCTTTTTACAAGAATGAAGGATGAAAGTACAATGAATGAAATCAAGTACACGAATAAAAAATATGATCTTGATATGATGGGAGAGACTAGCAACAATGTAACCTGAGCTTGATCGTCTCGTATAGAATATCTGCAATTTCTTCTAATAAGAAAGTTACCTACAAATGAGAAATGAATTATACTAGATCTGAAAATAAGAGAGATATATAGAACATGAGAGAGATATAGGAATAATGTGTGAGTGAAAAATGAGAAATGACTTGCTATTTATAGGCAAAAACATGTACTGTTCATCGGTTTTAGCGGGACCTTTTGAGAAAAGTACGGGCCAGTGTAAACCCAGGGTACCGGGTGACTGGCAGTGTAAATCCGATTTTTAAAGCCCAAAATCTTGTGTAATCTTCTAAGATTTTGTGTAATCTTGTAAAATTTAGTTAAGATATGGAAATATCATGTTGAAGTCATGCATGATGTAAATTGTAAATATAATTTACATAACTTAAAAATAAAAATCTATGTAATTTTGTATGATATGCAATTGTGATGTGTGATACATAAAATATATTAGAAAGACTATTTGTATAAAACTTGCGCATTCTATTTTATACTTAAAATGATTTTATGATTGTCGTCGACTAAACATAAGAAGATCGTAAAATAGAAAGAAACTTTTTTACGGCTTATTTGTATTGACAATCTCCCCTTTTTTGTTGATGGCAAAACATAAATTTATTATAAGTAAAGAGTAAAATGTATAAGTTTTAAATTGGAGTCTTTTACTTCCTTCTCTCCTTTTTCGTCGAAACAAAAAGAGTGTTGAAGCAAAACTAACAAGAGATGCAATGTAATGAAGCAAAATGCAATAAATTTTGTGCAATGCAAGGACTATGTATGAGGATCGATCCGAACATAATTGAATGCAATGCTCCCCCTTGACGGAAGCTCCCGTTAAATGAGGGTGTTAGTTAATCCAAATGGATTTGATGCTACAAATGAAATGAGAGGTTAGTAATAAATAAGAGAATTATAAGCTCCCCTTGCTTTGAGAGCACCTATAAGAAAAAAAATGATAATATTCCTACTGTTTACCTGGTTTTGCTGGAACCTTGTCAAAAGGGTTCCGCCCTTCGTTATCGAAGGGATAGGGTCTTGTGAAGAAAATTAGAACTTGATTTTTAAGGAGAGTTAGTACATACATAATCAAAGATATAATAAAGGATAAGATGTACAAAAATAAGGGACAACATAACCAGCACAAGTATTGAACATGTAATCCTTGTAATAAAATAAATCGCTATTTTAGTGACTTTTTGTCACTTATAAATAAGTAAAACTAAGAACAAGGAAATGTTCTTATTAAGCTAAAAACTAAAAATACAATATTATTTTCATTTTCTTCACCAAAATGTCCTATGGAAAGTTTTGGTGGGTAAGAGTCGTGAGACGTTCGAGGATGTGATTAAGAATGAATCTCATTTCATCTTGGAGGTCATTAACGATCACTTTGGTCCTTTGACAATGCTCACAAAGGTCTCGTGAGTGAGTGATGAAAAGATGTCATTTGACCACATAGGCGAAAGTTATGGTGGAAGAGGTGGTAGAGGAGGTCTCATAACATCAGGAACCGATGGTGGTTGATTCTTCAAACGTTCGATTGTGTCAAATGTGGGTTGAGGAGTTGGAGGAGTGATGGTCCGTGGTGGGAGATCTTTGAGAGAGTCGAAGAAAGGATGATGAGATGTGGGAGGTGTGGAGAAAAAGAGCTGAACGGGTTCTATGTTTATGGTCAATGGAGAAGATTGCTTGAAATGTTAGGTAGGTGCCAAAGGTGGAGAGGTTAAAGGAAGTGGTGTGGTCTTGGGTGTGGTTAAAGTTCACTCAGAGAGAACCCCGATGGAGTAATAGGAGTGGTGAGAGGTGACTCAAGAGGAGTAGAGGGTGGTGTCATTTGATAGTCACTAGGAGGAGAGAATCGTTGATAAGGCGAAGAAGTGGGTGGAGGATTAACAAAACAATAAGCGCGAAAACTAATCCAGGCCGTTCTTTTGAGAGATTTGTTGTCTTTCTTGTCATACATGGATTTTGGCATTATGATGATCTAATTGCTGGAAATTAGAGATGAGTATGCAATAAAGAAGATGGTTATTTATAGATGGATTCATGCATGTCATTTAATGGAGAAGAACGCACTTCACTAATCTTTTTCTTTAATAAGATAAAATTATCCTCATGTTTCTTCATCCATTCGAACTTTGAATTCGCCTTGGTTAACGCATGCAACGGAGATTCTATAACCAAGAACTATCGAATAAATTTATGAGGATATTGGTATGCGCCATGAAGGTGTGAATCTCAGTAATCGAGCTTGGCCTAGGCCAATCCGTAATTGCTTTGACTTTTTCCGGATCAATCTGTAGAGCACCATCACTAACAAAAAATCTGAGATATACCAATTTTATTTTTCCAAACTCACACTTTTTTGGTTCAATCGTAAATGATGTTGCTATAGTAGGTTGTAAAGTTTTTGCAAATGCTCCAAAAGTTCTTCTTTTGTACGACTATAAATAAGAATATCATATAGATAAACAACTACAAAATAACATGAGGTTGAAGAATATCATTCATTAATCTCATGAATGTAGCAGGCGCGTTGTAAAGGCCAAAGGGCATCACTAACCATTCAAACAACCCTTATCGAGTCTTGAACGCCGTCTTTCATGTATCATCCTCTCAAACCCAAACTTGGTGATAACTTAAACGTAAATCAAGTTTTGAAAACACAACAACATGTTTTAATTGATTTAGCAAATCATCTATACATGGGAGAGGATATTGATTCTTGATAGTGATCTTGTTAAGAGCTCAGTAATCAATGCACTATGCACATACGCCATCCTCCATCTTTATTTGGCACTCATATAATAGGTAAACCGCATGGAGAGCTACTTGGCTTAATGACTCCAGCCCTTATTAATTCTTTAGCATGTCTTTTAATTCTTTAACATCGAGTTTCAATACATACCGATGTTTGGTAAAGTTAAGTCTGCCACCAACTGAATCTCATGCTCTATGACTTGGCTTGGTGGTAACCCGATTGTATCTTCGAAGAGACTCTGATAACTTGTAATTACATGTTCAAGTTTATCATTTGCATGGAAACATGTAAGAGTTAAAGAAGGTACATTTTTTAAAGACTCGAATGGTCGTACAAGTATGAGTACAACACTTAGGGACGCATTCACCATTTGACGGGTTTGACAAGCTGTGATTAGTTCGATATTTCTAGCGCCATTGTTTCTATTAATAATAATTTGTTCCCATCTTTCTTGAACTCATACTTTTATGCTAAAATACACCACATTTCGTTCCCCAAAAATGACCTGAAAAATATCCAATGGAACGACTTCGCCTATAACTTCATCTATATATTGGCTCGTGATGGTAAAATGAAACTTACATTGCTCGTTGACTTGTGTATCCATATCTTTCTAGATCCAACCCAAAGAGTACGGAGAAGGATCTGAAGTTTTTATCAAAACCATTTTCCATACAAGACTGGCGGAAATCAAGTTCTTTTGGCTACCAGTATCCACAATAGCCTCGATTACATAATGTTTCACCTGGATTTTCATTGCGAACAACTCTTCTTTTTCACTGTGCTCCGCGTGTGTATCCAACGACTTCATATGTGACTTGGCCATTAGTGAAAAGCTCTTGTCCGCTTCTTTAACTGATTTGAGCTCGATCACATCGTCAACAAGTGTAGTGGTTGTTGTACGCCTTTCGTGATCATCTTTTATCCCTTTCTTTGGAAACAACTCAGGGTGTACCTTCCAACAATTTTCTTCGTTGTGCCTTGTGATTCTATAAGTATCATAGTATTTAGTTAAATTTGAGGAGTGTGTCACTGATGTGCTGTCGTTGTATGGTATATTTTATTGAGTTAAGTTTTAAATTTATATTTTACCGACTAAAGCAAAAACAACACTTTAACGGGCAGTGTACCCGATCGGTAGTAGTTTCGTGGTAAGTAGGGTGTCGAACACTTAAAGCAAGGTTAAATCTCTCAATTTAATTAATATCTTGGTTATCTAATCTATGTTAATTCTATTCTATTCTAAACCTATCTTAAACCTATGTCAGTCTAAATCCTAATTCTAACAGAAAAAGGGGTTTTCAGCCTGAGAGACTGGCACAGTCTGGTTGGTGACTACAATCAATCCAAGTGACTTTAACCCACGCAAGATAATTAACAAAAGATAAAAGAGCGGTCAAGCCTTATGATAGAAAACTATATTAACCATTATTAATCTAATTAGAAAGTTGGTTTGTTTATCAACTGTAATGATTTCTTCTCTCGAGGTGGCATATCATTCTTAAGACTTAGGCGTTACATCATCCTAAGACCTAAACACATTAATTCTATCACAATTAAAGCATCCGCATAAAGCATCCTTATTTGCTGATTATAATCTATCTTAGGGATTAAAGCAATGGTGATCTTGTTAAACCCTAGCTCATAGAGACTTTACCCACTTACCGCTTAATGGCATTTATCACTAGTAAGTCCACTTTTCCAACTATCCAATGGAATCAGAACGTTATTTGTTGAATTATCTAGGTTTACCTTCTAGTCAACACGATCAATAAACCATTGGCAATATCCAATTAACTAGTTAATGCCCGAAGCGTATCCTAGACAAGATTTAGAAGGACAATATTTGTGATCCTATGATTCTAGATGTATAAATTACTATATGGAGAGCTATCCCGGACTCTAGATCCACTTGGTCCATTTCACTAGATCCAGTTGAATGATAGGTCGCATACAAAAGCGCGTAAACAATTATAAATTAATAAACATAAACAAGCACTCAACAATAAATCAAGAAATCGAGATAAATAAAATACCAAATATTCAGATCTATATAATAATGGCTAATACCCGAAGGTATTAACGTCCAAACATCATAATAAATACAAGAGTAATTATTTAGCCAGGTAAACTAACTGAGTTAACGAATGATACCAAAAACTGAACGACAACTAAAGTATATGGAATTACACGTTGTCTCCTATGGAATTAATAGCGTTGCTCGACCTCTTCTGCTCTTCTTCTCCTCTAAAAATCGACTTTTATAGTTTAGGTATCGAGAATATGATTTAGCACACTTAAAACTTGTTTTTATGGTATATCAAATGGATGTCAAGAGTGCTTTCTTGTATGGGGAAATTAAAGAAGAAGTGTATGTTACTCAACCTAAGGGATTTGAAGATCCTCATTTCCCTAAGCATGTTTACAGAGTTGTGAAAGCTTTGTATGGTCTTCATCAAGCACCAAGGGCCTGGTATGCAAGATTGTCTACTTTTCTGTTAAAGCATAATTACAGAAGAGGTACAATAGACAAAACTCTCTTCATTAAGAAGAATTCCAGGGATATCATACTTGTTCAGGTCTATGTGGATGACATTATTTTTGGGTCTACAAACAAGGCCTGGTGTGATGAGTTTGAGGTCTTAATGAAAGGAGAATTTGAGATGAGTGCTATGGGTGAGTTAACATTTTTCTTAGGCTTACAGGTGCAACAGAAGCCTAATGGGATTTTTATCAGCCAAGATAAGTATTTTCAGGACATACTTAAGAAATTTGATATGGAAAGTGTAAGACCTGCAACAACACCCTTTGAAGATTCCAAACCAAAATCCAAGGATGAACCTGATGATGCTGTTAATGTTCACTTATACAGATCAATGATAGGTTCCCTCATGTACTTGACAGCTTCAAGGCCTGATATTCAGTTTGCAGTGAGTGCTTGTTCTAGACACCAGGTTACACCATTGACTTCCAACTTGAATGCAGTAAAGAAAATCTTTAAGTATCTAAAAGGCCAACCAAAATTAGGCCTTTGGTACCCAAGAGATTCACCCTTTGTGTTGGAAGCATACAGTGACAGTGACTATGCTGGGTCTCATGGTGATAGAAAATCCACAACTGGTGGATGTCAATTCTTAGGTCGAAGGTTGATTTCATGGCAGTGCAAAAAGCAAACCATTATGGCTACTTCTTCCACTAAAGCAAAATATGTTGCTACTGCTAACTGTTGTGGTCAGGTACTTTGGATACAGAATCAACTACTTGATTATGGGTTTAACTTTATGAACACCACAATTTTTATTGATAATCAAAGTACCATTTGCATTGTTAAAAATCCAGTTTTTCACCAAAGAACAAAACACATAGAAATTAGGCACCATTTTATTAGAGATGCAAATGAGAAAAATCTTATTCAGGTGCTTAAGATTCACACAGATGAAAATGTGGCTGATTTGTTAACCAAGGCATTTGATGGACCTAGATTTCTTCATCTAGTGGTTCACATTGGGATGCTTAATCCCTAGATGCCATGGTTAAGGGGAGGATTTGGGTCCAAGGGGAGGACTGTAATTGTAAAATTTTTCTAAGTAGTTGGTTTTTTACTTTTAATTTTCCACTTAATTTTACTTCTGGAAGTTTTTCATTTTTCTACTGATAGCTTTAGTTGTTTATGCTAGTCAAGTTTTTCCATGTATATGTTTTCGGTGTTTTGGTCTAAGATTTTGCAGATAATTGGTTTATAAGTGTGGTTTTGCATGAAGAAAGCGGCATTATACTGATGATACATATTCATTCTGGTTGGTTGAGTGTTTGTCTATTGGTGAGGGAGTTCCTACTGGTAGCTTTAAATGTTCCTACTGGTAGAACAATTCCTGCTGGTTTTGTTAGTTTGATTTCGAGTTGACTTTTCTTTGAGCATAACTTAAATTGAGTTTTACTCTAATTAAAAGTTATAGGTGAGAAAATTGGGATATTAATTCAACAAAGGGTCCTTATTTAAAGGGATAAGTACTATTTACCTTCACTTTTACTCTTACCTAAATTCAAAACCCTAATTTTTACTGCCCTTTTTCTCACACCTCTCTCTCTCTTTGGAAAAATCAATTCCTACTAGCAAACAACCAGTAGTAACTCTCCTTCCACACCAGTACCAACACTCAATCGCATTCTTGTTATCATCATACAAATGGCCGATCTAAAATATCGTGATGAACACAATAAGGTTGGTTTCTTGGAGAAACCTAAAGGGAGTGCAGACTATCATCAGGTTCTTGATTTTTTAAGGAGTTCACATATCAGGTATGCCATTAGCCATGACCCAATCATATATGACTCTTTGGTCAAACAATTTTGGTCAACGGCCTCCCTCGGAACATTTGAGGAAGGCCCACCAGCTATAATAGCCACCATTGATAGAACCCCCTATACAATCACTGAATCACTGGTTCGGAGTCAACTTCAACTAGATGATGAAGGGGGGGTTGAGGACTTACCAACTGCTGACATTTATTTAGGGATGGATAATATGGGGTATCCTACTGAAGGGAAACTGACCTTCCATAAGAATAAGTTCTCACCTCAATGGAGGTTCATTGTCCACACAATCATGCATTGTCTCAGCACCAAGTCTGGTAGCTGGGATCAATTTGGGAGTTCTTTGGCTACTGCTCTTATATGTTTAACTGAGGGAAGGAAGTTTAACTGGTCAAGCTATATTTTTAAAGGAATGGTTAACAACATTACCAATCCTAAAAAGTTTTTGATGTTTCCTAGATTTCTACAAATGATATTAAACATTGAAACTAGGAATTCAAAACAGTATCATGCTTTTAAGCTAACCCGTAAGATGTTTGCAAACATGAGGCTTAATTTTCATGGGGAAAATATGCCACTCTTGGCAACAATGCTTCCTCCTGCTCAACCTGCTATAGCGGGTGAAAGTTCAGGAGAGGCTGAACCAACCATTCCACATAGAGTCCCTGAGACTTTGACTGAACCTGCATACTCCCATGATCAGGCATCATCACCACCTAGACCAACCACCATTCCTGCTGGTGCTTAAGAGAATGAGCAGAGGCCTTTTTCAGACACTAACCCTGCATCCTCTTCCAGACCTCATGCATCTGAACCTAACCAATTCACTTCCACACATGTAGAAGATGATGTATTTGGAGGTTCCTTTGATAACTCACCCCCAAGGTCCACTAAAGCTCCACCTGCTGGTACCACCTTAGGAGGTGCTGAGGACCCTGCTAAACTAACAGCTTTGTGTTCTCTAGTGAATTCTCTTGTGCAGAAAATAGATTCTCAAGCATCTGATCTAAAAGCTCACAAGCTGGTGTTTAAGGAGGTTGTTGGAAAATTGGTAAAGAAGGTTAAGGAGTTGGAGGATAAACTAAAAGGGAGAAAGAGGAAGTTTGTTATGACAGAATCTGACATAGAGGAAGAGGAAGAGCAGGATGTTGATCCTCTCATTAAGCTGGCCAAGGCAGCTGCTACTGCTGCTGATGATTCAGCTGTTCCTACTGGTGGTTCCAATGAGGATGATATTCCTCCTAGTTCATCCATTCCTTTTGATGTTCCTGCTGGTGCTACTACTGGTCCTTCTGCGGATCCTTCCAACAAGGGTAAATCTCCTTTGTTGGAAGAAGACTCTCCAGTCAGAGAAAGAACATTTAGGCAAAGAGAGGAAGACAGGTTGGGAGAAGAAGCTGCTAGGAGATTGTATGAAGAAGAGAAGGCTGAGTTGGAAAGAGAGAAAGAAGAAATGAAGAAGAAAAGACAAAAGGATGTGATGGATTCAGCAAAATACTATACAGATTCTGATTGGACTGACATAATGGGTCAAGTTCATGCCAATCAAGGACTTACTGCTGATCTTTTGGGTCCTGATGTCAACGAAGCTAATTTTGCTGAAAGAATGGTAGCTCTGATTGCTAAAAGAAGAAGAGAGTTTGCTGCACAGAGGTTTCAAGACAAGTTGAATAAGCCTATGACCTATGCACAACAAAAGGCTTATATGAGAACTTTTGTGAAGAATCAAAGCTCCACCATTTATTCTACAGGATGGACCATGAAGCATGTGAAATCATTTTCTGATGATCAACTCAAAGCTGAGTTTGACAAAATCAGAGCAGCCGTTGGAGAATTAAAATCTCAAAACATCAGGAGGTCTCTTAAAAGACCTGGTGCGGATTTGGAACAAGCTAGTTCAAAGAAGTCCAAATCAACTGAAGCTCCAAAGTCTGTTGTTCCTGATGAATCACGACAATCATTTGCTGAAGTTCCACCTGCTGTTACACAACAATCATCTGCTGAAGTTCCACCTACTGCTACTCCACAACCATCTGACTTTTCATCACCACCGACTGTTCCATCTGCTGAGCCAAGAACTCATTCCTATGGCACCAGGAGAAAGTCTCTCGGAGCTAGGAAGAAGCAATTAGGCCGAAAAGGTGTTCATATCTCTCACTCTACCATTCCTATTGAAGATGGTGATCCTGAAGCTGAACACAAAATGTGCATTAAGTATGCTTCTGATGAGGATTCTGATTCCGATGATGAAACATCCGTTAATTTATTTGCTGTTGTTGATTGGGAGTTATTGCCCACGGGGTTAGGCTCGATCAATGTCTTCTACAGGAAAGACAACTCTCGCAAGTGCTTCTCAAGTCTTCGAGAAATCCTTCACTTGGTTACTCGAGCAGACTTGATGACCATTTATGGTCGTGTGATGACATTTTATCAGGATAACCAAGCTGAGGGAGTTGGTCTTGTTCTTTGGGGAGACCTTAAGGTGTTGATCGATTCGCCTGAAGTGAATGATGGAAGTGATGTTTGGAAGAACCAAAACACTTGGAGTATTCAAAGCTGGAAGCTATATTCTTATTCCGGTGTTCATGTGTTGGAAACAGTTGATGGACTTGTGTTACATATGTTTGTGGATAAGAAGTATCCTCTCTCTGTCAACCTTATCGAAAGGATGCTTGATCATCAGCTGGAAATTTGTCACGGACAAGAGGGTAATGAACTTACTACTGCAGTTCAGTTGATTGCCTTTCTCAAGAAACAAATTTCTGATTCCCGGCGTCCTAAGGTACATGATTGGTATTCTTAAGTTTGTTGTTATATAATCTATCTTTTTGCTGTTTTCTTCTATATTTTGTGCAGCTTGTTGTAAATGGTTTTTGTCTCTTGGAAAATCTTGGTTTTTGGTATACTCTTTTGGAACTGGATCACTTGGTTTTTAAACTGCAGATGAGCATTTTGGTTTTTAGGCTCATCTTTGTATTTCATTGATCTACGTTGATAAACTGGTTTTATGGCACAATCTTTAAAGGAAAATATTTTTTTGGTGCAACACTCTATGGCTCTCAATTGCTAGGATTGAATTTTGGTTCTCAATTACCAGGCCATCAGGCTAGAATCAATTGAGGTATGGTTTCAATTCCCAGGTCTATGACCAAAATTAACTGATATAGCTTTAATGATTTGCTTAAAATCATAGAGTCCCTCAACTGACTGATGTTTCAAGTACCAATAAGTTGAGATGGTTTGCAATCCACCATGGGAGTAACCCTTTCTGGGTCCCAAGGATTGTCTAGCCCACAAGCAAACGGTTATGTGGTAAAGGCTTATAAAATCCGTTGATAGCTGACAATTTGCTAAAAATTGTAAGGTAATCAACTCACCTTGTTATCACAATAAAGAGTTGGCTAGTCCTAAGCAAACGGCTACAGGTAAAGACGTATCAATGTTTATGGGGTAATGACTTGCTAATGTCATATAGTTCTTCCACTTCCTATGATTCATGTTCTAAAAGTGGAAAATGGTTTCAGTCCTCCATGGATTATCCCTTTTCTGGGTGCCAATGGACTGACTAGCCCAAGAGTGAATGGCTACTTGGTAAAGGCTCCTCAAACCCATTCATGTAGCTGTTGTGATCTTGTTGTAGTCCACGATTAAATGCTGATTATCTTGTTGCTGGTTCAACGCATATGAAGGTTGCTTTTGGAGTTTGTTTCAGATGTTTTGTTCTATCCTTGGTGTTTTAAAGAAAAGTCTATCTCGAACTTGAAGTTAACTGGGTCAAAATTCAAGGTTTTCTCGGGAGGATTGTTAGGAATTTTGTAATAGATAGTTACTACTAGTAGGTATGTAGTTCCTACTGGTAGAGTAAAAGTTCCTGCTGGTAGGTATGTAGTTCCTACTGGTAAGGATAAGTTTATAGTTAGTGCTGGCAGAACAAAAGCTATTCCTGCTGGTAGTACAATATTAGTCCTGGTAGTATTATGCTTACTCCGGGTTGATAGTATGGTTAGTTAGTGATAGGGATATGCATGAGATATCCTAGGAAAGTGATAGGCCTTCTCTCTTTAGCTTTTAGCGAGTCTTAAGGAAACAAGGAGTTAGGGTTTCATGTGTATTTAAGAAACCTACGGCCTTGAATGAAAACAACGGATTGGATTCATTAGAAAAACACTTTTGTTATTAATAGAAAAGATCCATAGAGGATCATTGTGTTTAGTAATTCTTTAACTCTGTTGTTTATATTCTGCGTTGTACCCACGAGTTTCATTTGTTAGAGTCTCTTTAGAGTTGCTTGTGATTACATAAGTGCTCTACAAACCTTAAACGGCGTAAAGGATCTATCTGGGTGGACTACAAGAGCTATCAATACTCATTCTTGTAACTTGGGAAACTTTTCACTCCCGACATTAATTATTATAGTAGGTAGAATGTGCTATTTCGAATTTCAACCAGGATCAAGTTTTGCAAATTTCTATGCCTTTACGTTCTACCCAAAAGTAATTAGTTTAAAGGCGAGTCATCCCTGTAAGCGACTTTCGTTCAAGCAACCCAAAAATCCCAACCTTTCGGCTAAGTGCCAGGGATTTTGACACCCCCAGAGACTAGTATCGAGATACGTACCTTCGGTTTTAAAAACCCTTGGATTTACGTTTTATACCACAATTTATTTATAACTTAGTCGAAATAGTCTTAGTCAAAGCATATTTAAATTAGAAAAATAGATTTTCCCTCTATTTATTAAATCACATGATACATTAATATAATTATATATACCTTTTAAACGATCGGAAAGGCTCTACTTTTAGAAAGGCTGCAACCATCGGTTGTGAGCCCCAAGTGCATCAAAACTTTTGTTCAGTCTCGGAATTAATTACTATGTGCCTTATTTAGAAGACTGCAACATCGGTTGTGAGCCGGCAAGATGCAGTAAACTTTTATTAGCCCATAGTTTTTATTATTATTATTACCTCATTTTTCATCATTTTTTTACTTTATATTACCACGATATAGAGAAAATTTCTTTTTAGAAAATGTAAGTATAAATTTAAACTAAGACTAAATAAATTATTTTTATCGACTAGACTTTAAAAATTGTTGATTTAAGTTTAATTTTGAAAAAGAGCACGCACTATTAGTTAGGTTAGAAGCTTATGGGAGAAAAAGCCACAAACTACACTTATGAGCTCTTAAGATTTCCAACTAATCCCTGTTTAGCATCTAACTCATAATTAACTCTATCATTTCTTGTTTTTCACAAATTTAAAATCTTTAATAAAAAAGATTCGCGAATGCTTAGTCAAATAAACTAGCTTAGACAAGTTTATAACGGTTAAAGGACAAAGCTAAGAGCTCAACTCGCTCGATCGAGTCAAAATTTATTCTTATTCTACCCAGCAGGAAAGTCAACATTGTGGTAAAACTCTTATTTTATTTTTGAAAATTTTTAAATGTTTTCATTTTTTGGTATTTTGGTGGCAAAAACGCGTTTACATGAAACAAAGACTGCAGACAACAATCAAATCGATAGATCCCCCAATACTAGGAACCTTGACCATTGTCTCATGTTTTATAGAAGGGGTTCTCTACTAAATCTAAAGTCGTTTATATAAGTGTGCTTAAAGATTAAACGTTAGTCGATCAAAATTTAGGATATTGGATTCCCATAAATGATAAGGATTGAAGCTCGACGTGAACGAGGTATAAACCACGCGACGAGAGGAATTATAATTCCGGTGGAATCTGGAATACAACTAAAAACCACAAACCACGAGAAAGGGAGAGGCGAAGCTCCTCACAAAACACACTTTAGTTCTGATTCTATTTAATATGCTAAGCTTAGGTTGCCACCCACGAGCGCGCTTATTTTGGGTTTAATGAGTCTGAGCCTGAATCGATCCCCCATACTTGAGCTGGTCAAGGAGGATTGAAATGGAGAAATAGAACATTCAAGATAGGAATGTCCTCTCCATAGATCATCATCGGGCTTTCAGAAAAATCAGAAATGAGCTGGAAAGCTTTAAAGCCCCGATGAGATAAGAGATGAGGAGAAAGGGTGGGTTGGGTGGTTAAAATTCTAGGCTTAAAAACATAATGTTTAGCAATATCACCCACCACTTTGGCATTCAAAAGTCCCGTATCGGGCTCAATTTCATCATCATCCGGTGGTTTTGCAGGAGGACGAGGGGATGATGGAACATCAAAATGAAATGACTCATTTTCAAGAAGTGAAGGGGAATCATTGCTAAGCAATTCTTCAAGGAAAAGGATATCCCCTTCAGAGTCATAGTCATCATTCTCAATGCCCGGTGGCATCGAGTCATCCGGAGTAAGAAATAAATCGATCTCCACCATAAGAGAGTCACTATCCTCAACGGGGATAGGAGATGGAGAGAAAGATTTGTGGAAAACTAGAAGGGGAGGGGGTTGAATAGTTTTCTAAATTTTTAGCCTTTTAAAAACTTTTAAAACACTTTGTTTGAAACTATTTAGTGAAGTGATTTAGATGTTGATGTTTAGCAATTATGAAGTAAGAGATGTAAAAGTGAAGAGAAAATAGAGTGTAGAAAGATTTCACCGGGACACAAGTATTTATAGTGGTTCGGCTACAAGGACACCTTCCTTGCCCTACTCCACTCTTCGAGTCACCTACTCGAGATGGTACACTTCTATAGATTACAAAGATGATCACCAAATTTCTCACACACGAGAATCGATAATAACATAACTACATTTGATGTACAACTAACAATACAACAATAGATTACAGCAAGATGATCTCTTGAATGAAGTAAGAAGAATCAAGATCAAGACACTTTAGAGGTGTGCTTGAAACTTTAGCGTATTTGGCAATTCCTTTCTTGAAGTGAATTACCTACACAAGATTTAGAAAAAGATGCTAGAGAAAGAGAGAGATCAGTTGTTTAGAGATAAGATTAGATAAGAGAGGTGTGTGAAAACATGAGAAATGGCTTGGTATTTATAGCCAAATAATTTACTGTAGGCCGGTTCTGGCGGTGCTGTTTACCAATGGCACCGGCTTGCAAAACTAAGGGCACCGGCAAACAGTAACTAAATCCGGATTTTGATTTGCAAAATCTTAAGAAATCTTGTGTAATCTTGTGAGATTTTCCTTGGATTTGCTGCATTTGATTATACACTAAATGAAATAATTAAATGAATAAGTGTATAATGATTTTGAGTAAAGTTAGGGTTTTTAAAAGATTTGTGTACTTTTTCAAGTTACATGAGCTTTTATACAAGTTTGGGAGATAGTAAAGAAATTATGTTTTGAGAGGATAAGAGGTTTAAGAGAAATGGTTTATTATGTATTGTCATTAATAAAACCTTAGCCTAAGTTGATTGTAGAAACGTTTTGTTTAAAACCGGTTTATTTGTATTAACAAGATTCGATTATAGCATCAGAATTTTTAGAATTGAATTCTTCCGGAGGTCGAGGAGATGAATTTTCATACAACAATTTCTCAACAAGACGAATTTCTTCCTCAGGATCAAAGTCGGTTTCATTAATTCCCGGTGGAATTAAATCGATATGAGCGAGTTCACCGGAGAACTCCTCAAGAAGAGAATCAAACTTAGGAGAAGAAATAATCAAAGTGTCTCGATTAAGCAAGGATTCTATAAGATCAGACTCTGCATTAAAGTGATGCGGATCTATCTTAGTAGAACTGATTTCTTCATCAGAAAGAGGGTTCGAAAAAATTTTGAAATTTTCTTTCGGAACGTCCTCATCAGAAAATGACTTGTCATCATTAGAGGAAAAATCGTTGTCAGCATCAAAGAAAAGATTAGAGACAATTGTAAAATCATCAAAAACGGGCACATTACACTAACTTTCAATATTAGATAAATCCTTGGATAAATCATCGGACTCACTTGGGGTTGGGACAAGGTTCTCAACACTAGACTTTATTAATTCGTCCTATTTCGTTTCCGGAATAGTGCTAAGATGCTCATCCCCCATACTTAAAGAGTCCGTAATCGAAAAGTCGGGTGTGATTAATTCAACAAATTCTTGAAAGGACTGCGTTGGATGCAAATCACACTCCGACTTTTCGATTCGGATCTTTAAGTATGGGGGATGGCATCTTAGCACATTCCGGAAACGAAATTAGTCGAATTAATAAAGTCTAGTGTTGAGAACCTTGTCCCAACCCCAAGTGAGTCCGAGGATTTATCCAAGGATTTATCTGATATTGAAAGTTAGTGTAATGTGCCCGTTTTTGATGATTTTACAATTGTCTCTAATCTTTTCTTTGATGCTGACAACGATTTTTCCTCTAATGATGACAAGTCATTTTCTGATGAGGACGTTCCGAAAGAAAATTTCAAAATTTTTTCGAACCCTCTTTTCTGAAGAAGGAAATCAGTTTACTAAGATAGATCCGCATCACTTTATGCAGGAATTGATCTTATAGAATCCTTGCTTAATCGAGACACTTTGATTATTTCTTCTCCTAAGTTTGATTCTCTTCTTGAGGAGTTCTCCGGTGAACTCGCTCATATCGATTTAATTCCACCGGGAATTAATGAAACCGACTTTGCTCTGATGAAGAAATTCGTCTGTTGATATATTTGTTATGTCATGAAAATTCATCTCCTCGACCTCCGGAAGAATTCAATTCTAAAAATTCTGATGCTATAATCGAATCTTGTTAATACAAATAAACCGGTTTTAAACAAAACGTTTCTACAATCAACTTAGGCTAAGGTTTTATTAATGACAAAACATAACAAACCATTTCTCTTAAACCTCTTATCCTCTCAAAACATGATTTCTTTACTATCTCCCAAACTTGTATAAAAGCTCATGTAACTTGAAAAAGTACACAAATCTTTTAAAAACCCTAACTTTACACAAAATCATTATACACTTATTCATTTAATTATTTCATTTAGTGTATAATCAAATGCAGCAAATCCAAGGAAAATCTCACAAGATTACACAAGATTTCTTAAGATTGTGCTATCAAATTCGGATTTAAGTTACTGTTTGCCGGTGCCTTAGTTTGCAAAGCCGGTGCCATTGGTAAACCGCAACGCCAGAACCGGCCTACATGTAATTATTTGGTATTCTAATTACCAAAGCCATTTCTCATTATTCTACCACCTCTTCTTATCTAATCTTATCTCTAAACAACTGATCTCTCTCTTTCTCTAAGCATCTTTTTCTAAATCTTGTGTAGGTAATTCACTTCAAGAAAGGAATTGCCAAATACGCTAAAGTTTCAAGCACGCCTCTAAAGTGTCTTGATCTTGATTCTTCTTACTTCATTCAAGAGATCATCTTGCTGTAATCTATTGTTGTATTGTTAGTTGTACATCAAGTGTAGTTATGTTATTATCGATTCTCGTGTGTGAGAAATTTGGTGATCATCTTTGTAATCTATAGAAGTGTACCATCTCGAGTAGGTGACTCGAAGAGTGGAGTAGGGCAAGGAAGGTGTCCTTGTAGCCGAACCACTATAAATACTTGTGTCCCGGTGAAATCTTTCTACACTCTATTTTCTCTTCACTTTTACATCTCTTACTTCATAATTGCTAAACATCAACATCTAAATCACTTCACAAAATAGTTTCAAACAAAGTGTTTTAAAAGTTTTTAAAAGGCTGAAAATTTAGAAAACTATTCAACCCCCTCCCCTTCTAGTTTTCCACAAATCTTTCTCTCATCTCCTATCCCGTTTGTAGAGCTAGTAACTCTCTTATGGTGTGACGATCGATTCTATTTTCTTAATCGGATGACTCGATGCCACTGGGCATTGAGAATGATGACTATGACTCTGAAGGGGATATCCTTTTCCTTGAAGAATTGCTTAGTAATGATTCCCCTTCACTTCTTGAAAATGAGTCATTTCATTTTGATGTTCCATCATCCCCTCGTCCTCCTACAAAACCACCGGATGATAATGAAATTGAGCCCGATACGGGACTTTTGAATGCCAAAGTGGTGGGTGATATTGCTAAACATTATGTTTTTAAGCCTAGAATTTTAACCACCCAACCACCCTTTCTCCTCATCTCTTATCTCATCGGGGCTTTAAAGCTTTCCAGCTCATTTCTGATTTTTCTGAAAGCCCGATGATTATCTATGGAGAGGACATTCCTATCTTGGATGTTCTATTTCTCCATTTCTATCCTCCTTGACCAGCTCAAGTATGGGAGATCAAGTCAGGCTCAAGACTCAGTTAACCAAAATAAGCGCTTCGTGGGTGGCAACCCATGCTTATCCTATTATAATAGTATTAATAAATAAGTGTGTTGTGAGGAGGCTCGCCTCTTCCTTTCTCGTGTTTTGTGGTTTCTGTTGTATGTCCAGGATTGCCCCGGATTATGAAGCCTCTCGTGCTCGTGGTTTTATCCTTCGTTCACTCGAGCTTCAATCCTTAGCATGATTATGGGAATCCAATATCCTAATTTTATCGACTAACGTTTATCTTTAGACACTACTTAAAACGGCTTTAGATTTATGTAGAGACCCTTCTTAAAACATTGAGGACAATGTTCAGTTCTAGTATGGGGGGGATCTATCGATTTGATTGTGCCTGCAGTCGTTGTTTTCACGTAATCTCGTTTTTGCCACCAAAATACCAAAAAATGAAAACATTTAAAAATTTTCAAAAATAAAATAAGAGTTTTACCACAATGTTGACTTTCCTGCTGGGTAGAATAAGAATAAATTTTGACTCGATCGAGCGAGTTGAGCTCTTAGCTTTGTCCCTTAACCGTTATAAACTTGTCTAAGCTAGTTTATTTGACTAAGCATTCGCGAATCTTTTTTATTAAAGATTTTAAATTTGTGAAAAATGAGAAATGATAGAGTTAATTATGAGTTAGATGCTAAACAGGGATTAGTTGGAAATCTTAAGAGCTCATAAGTGTAGTTTGTGGCTTTTTCTCCCATAAGGCTTTTACCCTATTAATATTAGTACGTAGTCTTTTTTAAACTGTTAACTTAAATCAACAATTTTTAAAGTCTAGTCGATAAAACAATTATTTATTTGTCTTAGTTTAAATTTATACTTACATTTTCTAAAAAGAAATTTTCTCTATATCGTGGTAATATAAAGTAAAAAAAATGATATATTGAAAAATGATGATAATATAATATATAATAACTATGGCGTATAAAAGTGTTATTGCATCTGCCTGGCTCACAACCGATGTTGCAGTCTTCTAAATAAGGCACATAGTAATTATTCGAGACTGATAAAAGTTTGATGCATCTTGGCGGCTCACAACCGATGTTGCAGCCTTCTAAAAGGTAGAGCATTTCCTTCGTTTAAAAGGTATATGTATAATTATATTAATGTTAAGTGTGATTTAATAAATATAGGGAAAAATCTCTTTTTCTTAAATTTAAATATGCTTTTGAACTAAGACTATTTCATTTTAAGTTATAAATAAATTATGTATGAAACGGGAAATCCAAGGGTTTTAAAATCGAATGTCTGTAAGTCTCGATACTAGTCTCTGTGGGGTGTCAAAATCTGGTCCTTATAAGCCGCAAGGTTGGGATTGTGCATGAGACGAAAAGTCGCTATATGGGATGATTGCCTTTAAACTCATTACTTTTGGGTTAGAACGTATATAAGGATTACGACATTTTTGCACTAACTGTTGATTCCATGGTTGAAATTCGAAATAGCACATTCAACCCCCCCCCCCCCCCCCCCCCCCCCATACGGATATATTAATTGTCGGGAGTGAAAGTTTCTCAAGTTACAAGATATGATGTAGTGTAGCATCTTGTAGGTCAGCCCTAGATAGATCTTTACGCTGTTAGGTTTTGTTGTAGAGCACTTATGTAATCACAAGCAACTCTAAGGGCGACTCTAGACAAACTGAAACTATTGTTTACGCGAATATAAACAAACAGAGTTAAAGGAATTACTAAAAACAATGATCTCTTGGATCTTTTTCTAATAATAACAAAAGTGTTTTTTTCTAAGAATCCATCCGTGCTTCATCCGAAGGCGTTAGGTTTCTTAAATACCCATTGAAAACCCTAACTCCTGTTTCCTTAAGACTGCTAAAGCTAAAGTGTATAGTTGCTATCACTGCCTAGGATATCTCATGAATATTTCCCTATCACTAAACTAACTTACTATCAACCGGAATAAGCATAATACTACCCGGACCTAATATTGTTAAACTACCGAGTAGGAATAGCTTTTGTTCTGCCAGCACTAACTATAAACTTATCCTTACCAGTAGGAACTACATACCTACCAGCAGGAACTTTTACTCTACCAGTAGGAACTACATACCTACTAGTAGTAACTATCTTATTACAAAATTCTAACAACCTCCCTAACTTGAATTTGACATAGTTAAGTTCAAGTTTCTAGATAGATCTTTCATTTAAAACACCAGAGGATGGAACAGCAACATCTCGAAACCGACTCCAAAAGCAACCTTCATATGCGTTGAACCAGCAACAAGATAATCAGCATATAAACTTAGACTGCAACAAGATCACCATAGCTACATGAATGGGTTTGATGAGCCTTTACCAAGTAGCCATTCACTCTTGGGCTAGTCGTCCATTGGCACCAGAAAAGGGATAATCCATGGCGGACTGAAACATTTTCCAATTTTAGAACATGAATCATAGGATGTGGCAGAAACTATATGACATTTGGCAAGTCATTACAGCCATAAATGGATTTGATGCGTCTTTACCTGTAGCCGTTTGCTCAGGACTAGCCAACTCTTTATTGTGATAACAAGGTGAGTTGATTACCTTACAATTTTGAGCAAATTGTAAGCTATCAATGGATTTTATAAGCCTTTACCACATAGCCATTTGCTTATGGGCTAGACAATCCTTAGGACCCAGAAAGGGTTACTCCCATGGTGGATTGCAAACCATCCTCTACTTTCATTGGTACTTGATACATCAGTCCGTTGTAGGGACTCTATGATTTAAGCAAATCATATAAAGCTTAGATCAGTTTAATTTTCGGTATAGACCTGGATTGAAAACCTTACCTCAATTGATTCTAGCCTGATGGCCTGGTAATTGAGAACCAAAATTCAATCCTAGCAATTGAGAGCCATAGAGTGTTGCACCAAAAAAATATTTTCCTTTAAAGATTGTGCCATAAAACCAGTTTATCAACTTAGATCAATGAAATACAAAGATGAGCCTAAAAACCAAAATGCTCATCTGACAGTTTAAAAACCAAGTGATCCAGTTCAAAAAGGGAGTATACCAAAAACCAAGATTTCCAAGAGACAAAAACCATTTACAACAAGCTGCACAAAATATAGAAGAAAACAGCAAAAAAATAATAAGAGATATATAACAAACTTAACAATACCAGTCATGAACCTTAGGACGCCTTGAATCAGAAATTTGTTTCTTGAGAAAGGAAATCAACTGAACCGTAGTGGTAGTTCTATTACCACTATTTCGTGACAAATTTCCAGCTGATGATCGAGCATTCTTTTCGATAAGGTTGACAGAGAGAGGATACTTCTTATCCACAAACATATGTAACACAAGTCCATCAACTGTTTCCAACACATGAACACCGGAATAAGAATATAGCTTCCAGCTTTGAATACTCCAAGTGTTTTGGTTCTTCCAAACATCACTTCCATCATTCGCTTCAGGCGAATCGATCAACACCTTAAGGTCTCCCCAAAGAACAAGACCAACTCCCTCAGCTTGGTTATCCTGATAAAATGTCATCACACGACCATAAATGGTCATCAAGTCTGCTCGAGTAACCAAGTGAAGGATTTCTCGAAGACTTGAGAAGCACTTGCGAGAGTTGTCTTTCCTGTAGAAGACATTGATCGAGCCTAACCCCGTGGGCAATAACTCCCAATCAACAACAGCAAATAAATTAACGGATGTTTCATCATCGGAATCAGAATCCTCATCAGAAGCATACTTAATGCACATTTTGTGTTCAGCTTCAGGATCACCATCTTCAATAGGAATGGTAGAGTGAGAGATATGAACACCTTTTCGGCCTAATTGCTTCTTCCTAGCTCCGAAAGACTTTCTCCTGGTGCCATAGGAATGAGTTCTTGGCTCAGCAGATGCTCAAAACAGATTAGTGTAAGGTCTTATAAGTTAGATTTTGCAGATTAGTTGTGGTTAGGATTTAGTTTATCCTTTAGTTAATTTGATTAATATCAGCTTATTGTAGTATAAATTTAATCTTATTTTTCAAGTTTTAAGTTTGTCATTTGTGCTTTTGAGTCTTAAAACTTAGGCTGCAAGCTGCCATTTATTCTTTTTCAAAAAGCCAATAATACTAGGTAGTCTACCATTTTCTTCACCTTTTTAGCTTACCTTCTTAATGTTTAGCTTATTTCTTTGCTTATTTGTGTCAATAGCCTAGAGTACCTTATCTGTTTTCATCTTGCTGCTTATTTCCTTGGCTTATTTAGCTTAAAGCTTAGCTTAAAAATCTGTCTTTAATCCTTAAAAGTCTATTTAGGTGTCCTCTATCTTTTAGCTTTTTAGTGCTTTTCTTGCTTATTTGTTTTCTTATTTGTAATCATATTTTCTTATTAGGTATAGGTGTTGGTTTGTTTCAGCCTAGTTGTGCTTTTATTTAGCTTATTGTGTCTTAGATAAGCCTAGCAGTTTTATGATTAGTCATTAGTTATAAATACCAAACTGTCTGTCTTTTTAAGTTTTTTCCAAGCTTATTAATAAGTTTGTCAAAAAGTTGTTTTATAAAAGTTGCTTATTTTAGCTTGTTGTTTAGCCTTTTCAAAACGAAAATAAAAAAAATGTTTTATGAAAAAGAAAGGTCACAGGGGTCGAACCTGTGACCTTTCCTTTATAACACCAACACCTTAACACACCACTCACTCACCACTTGCCCTTGGGTCTTTTTCGTTTAATGTTTGCCACATTTAATAGTTAACACCTTTTAACCAACTTAAGCTATAAGCCCTTTTAGGCTTATTTCCATCTTATTGAGATAAGCTGGTTGGCCCGTTTTATTTTTCCTAGGATTAGCATAGTTCAAAGTACTTTTGTTGATTTTTCAGATTTTTATTTATAAGTTATGTTTAATATTTTTTAATGCATTTTTTGAATTTAAATCCGTTTTTAATTTCATAATTAAATTAAATAAAAAGTCGATTAAAATATAATTCTTTTTTCTCAGAATTTTCGTTTAATCTTTAGGACTTTATAAAATTAATTTAGAGTTTGTTGGGGTTTATAATTTGTATTATTTGCTTTTATGTCGCATTTTTAAATTCCCGTAACTTTTTTTTAGGTTCGATCTTTATTGCTTTCATTTGTTTACTTGCGGTTATTGTTTTGCATATTATTAGTAGACATTGGAATACAAACCAAATCTTTGATCATTCTAACACGCAAATCACGATTCTCAAATCACGCTCTCATCTGGCGGGAAACGACCGGGTGGGATGCTTTTTTTGGGTATTACTTTGTATAAAGATGTAATATTTAAAAGCCCTTATGGAATACTTACTCTCTCTCTTCTTAATTGATATTTTGGTTATATATTATATATATGTATTAAGCAATTATTACTATATATATATAAGTATAATTTTTAAGAGATCAAACCCCAAGAGACCAACTGCGCTAGGAAGTGGTCTGATAATATCTATACAAAATATTTCATTTAACATATATTTGATTTGGACTAGGTCAATTGTTAACAAGGGTTCAAACAGGGACGTATAGGGTTCAAATAAGAAAGGTTCAAGGGTCAAGTAACGGTACCGTTAGACTGGTAATTTCGTGCTATTTTACCAAATGGGTAATCGGGAATATTGACAACTTCGTTTGTGTACCTCGATAAACGTAAAAATGTTTTTGCTTTGTTTTCAATCCTTTGTACCTGTAAGACATAGAAACTCAATACAAACATATTTGAAACATAATTACTCATATTTTAGTGTTTTAGTCCGTTTAATAGTGTTTTCCGGGGTACAAATGATGTGTGTTTAAGCACACATCATAAGCCAAACATCTAATTCACCTGAGAAAAACATGCTTAAAAAGTGTCAACATAAAGTTGGTGAGTTCATAGGTTTTTGTAAGTATTAAAGTTGATCAAAGTGTTGTTAAGTATGTATTGTCCGTTTAATCCTTAAAAGTTCACAAAATGGATTTATGAATGTTGGAAATCAAAGGAGTTTGTATAAAAAAATAAAAAAATTTAAAAATTTTCAAAAATAAAATAAGTGTTTTATCACAATGTTGACTTTCCTGCTGGGTAGAATACGAATAATTTTTGACTCAATCGAGCGTGTTGAGCTCTAGCTTGCCCCTTAACTTTTAGACTAAGCATTCGCGGATCTTTTTATTAAAGATTTTAGATTTGCGAAGAACGAGAAATGATAGAGTTAATTATGAGTTAGATGCTAAGCAACAATTAGTTGGAAATCTTAAGAGCTCATAAGTGTAGTTTGTGGCTTTTTCTCCCATAAGCTCCAAATAATACGTGCTCTTTTTAAAAAATAAATTTAAATCAACAATTTTTGAAGTATAGTCGATAACAAAATTTATTTAGTCTTAGTTCAAATTTATACTTAAATTTTCTAAAAAGAAATTTTCTCTATATCGTGGTAATATAAAGTGTTAAAAAAATGATGATGGATAATGAAAAATGAGGTAATAATAATAAAAACTGTGGGTCAATAAAAGTTTACTGCATCTTGCCGGCTCATAACCGATGTTGCAGTCTTCTAAATAAGGCAAATAGTAATTATCCGAGACTGATAAAAGTTTGTTGCATCTTGCCGGCTCACAACCGATGTTGCAGCCTTCTAAAGGGTCGAGGATTTCCTTAGTTTAAAAGGATGCATAATTATATTAAGTGTAATATATGTGATTTAATAAATATAGGGAAAATCTCTTTGTCTTAAATTTAAATATGCTTTTGAACTAAGACTATGTCGTTTTAAATTGTGATTTTTTCTAAATAAGTTATGTGTATACGGGAAATCCAAAGGTTTTGAAATCGAAGGTCCGTGAGTCTCGATACTAGTCTCTGTGAGATGTAATAGCCTGGTCACTTAGCCGAAGGGTGGATGTGCCGAGACGGTAAGTATCTACTGGGGATGATCTCGCCTTCAAACTCATTACTTTTGGGTGGAACATGAGGCATAGAAATTTTGCAAAACGTTGATCCATGGTTGAAATTCAAAATGGCACATTCACCTACTATATAATAATCGTCGGGAGTGAAAAGTTTCACAAGTTACAAGTATGAGTAGTGTTAGCATCTTTACTTATATTTAACGGTGATTTCGTTTTTGAGCTTGGTTTGGGACAATGTTTAGTGAAAAACAAGGGACGATGAATTCATCCTTATTTTGGTCATTTTTTTAGGATTTAAGTGCTTCTGTTCTGTGACCTTAAAAGTTAAAAAAATAACAAAAGTCCAAACATTCTAGTTAGAAAAAAGAAAAAGGAAAAAAAATATGTGTGGTAATAGGTGTAGATTTATAAAAATGATCGAAACGGGGCTTTTCAAAACTAATGATTCTTTAATTCTCCTTGATGAACACTTAGCTACTTTTCGAGGTAATTACTCGAGAGGGATTGAGATTCTTGGTTTCCTAAAGTGTTTACTTATGGCATTGCGTGAGGACACGGCAATATCTTAGTATGGGGGATTTTGGTATGTGCTTAATTACACATACCTTTTACCTAATTAAACGAGCTAAAATGACCAATAATGACCAAAAACGGACATAAAATGCCAAATATATGCTTGTTTTGCTTTGTATACTGTGCAGGTAACGGATATTCACTAAAGGGCAAAAACGAAGCCAAAACTGACAAAACCGAGCACGGGATTGGAAAGAGCGTAAAAAGTCAAAGTCAAAACCAAAGCCGAAGACGTGTTTTTCTTAAATGAACCAACCCGCACCCATTTAATGGGCCAGGCCAGGCCATTAAGACCTTTTCTATAAATTTTATAAATTTAAAAAGGCCAAAATCCTTTTTAATCCAAACCGACCCAAACAATAAGCCCATTAGCCCTTTAATACTCATAACACCATTAGTCCTTTATCCTTTGCATCGTTAGTCCTTGAGGACTAACATTGCTAGTCCTTAGGGACTAACAAAGTTAGCCCATACATTCCTTAAACCTTAACACCCCTAATCCTTTTTCCCTAACCCCGTTAAAAAACAAACACACAGTATCTTTCCCGCCCAAGCTCTTCACACTATTCATCACCTCTGTCCTCTGTTACCCCTACAACCAGACGACAAAACACCCAATTTAAATTCTTTCCCCACATCAAGACAACATCAATTTAACCTATTATTTAAGGGAAATGACAAACACGTTGGCAATCCTAAGTGATTTGATTGGACAGGACAAAATCAAGGGCTTAGATCATAGAACTTGGAGAACAAGATAAATGGATGGCTATGATGAAGACTTTGAGCTCACTCATACAAGAAACACACCTACAAGGGCTCAAACGGCTATATAGTTTGTGTGTTTTCACACAGTAGGCATTCTAGTGTTAATTTAGTTTAGGTGTGTGTAGTAAAATCTTTAATTTTCAGCTTATTTACAGCTTATTTAACTTATTGTACTTTTATTTTCCAAGCAATGTACTCTTTTAAGAAGTTTTAATGAAAATTTTGTTTTTAGTTTAATCATCTTTCAATTCTGTTAAAAGCTAATTTGTTATCTTAAAAGTTAATTTAAACAAGCTCCATATTAAGCTCTCTTTATTCTGTTATCTTTGATAAGCTTTTTCAAAAGACTTATTAAGTTCTTCTTTTTCACATTTTAGAATTTTTTTAGGTTTCTAGAATACTTAATAAGCTATCACAGTTGAGCTTTTGGATGATAAGCCAGACAAGGATGGGCTTATGGGTTTTACTAGCTTGTGAAAACAAGCTAGAGCTTTGTAGATAAGTCATGAGCATTTCAGGCATTGTTTAAGCGAAGGACAAAGGTCATTGGTGTTCCATATTTTTCAAATTTTACTTTTTAGCTTATTTTATGTTCTGTCTTATTTACTACTTATTATGCTTTGTCTGATATAATGCTTTTTTTACTTTGTTATTGCTTTTTAGCATGATTCTCAAGCTTATATGTTTGAGTTTAAGTGTCCATATGCAATCTGCCTATTTTAGCTTCAAACTGCCTTTTTATGCATTTGCTTACTCTCTAAGTGCTTATTTACCTGATTTTATTGCTTATTTATCTTTTTATAGCTTAGATATGAATCTGTTTTTAAGTTTTAAGACTTTTCATAATCTGTTTTAGCTTAAAATTAGTGTGTTGTAGTTTAAAGGGGTGTTTGGGTCAAAAGTTCAAAATGGGTCAAAAGAGGTGAAAATTGTTTTTGGAGCTCAAATAAGATTTCATAAGCTCATTGGAGTCTTAATGCTAGTTTACGTTAGCTTAGAATAAGTTTGTTAAGTTTTAGTTTGTTTTATCAATTTTCCAAGTCTGCCATTTCATAAGAAGCTCTAAATTGTTATATTTATAAAAAGGAGGCTTAAGGTATAGTTTCTGTGTTAAAAGTGGATTTTAAAAGCAATATAGTGCATCTGTTTTGAGTCATTTGCCCTTGAGATCTTCTCTTAAAGTTTTACTTCAAAACAGATTAGTGTAAGGTCTTATAAGTTAGATTTTGCAGATTAGTTGTGGTTAGGATATAGTTTATCCTTTAATTAATTTGATTAATATCAGCTTATTGTAGTATAAATTTAATCTTATTTTTCAAGTTTTAAGTTTGTCATTTGTGCTTTTGAGTCTTAAAACTTAGGCTGCAAGCTGCCATTTATTCTTTTTCAAAAAGCCAAAAATACTAGGTAGTCTGCCATTTTCTACACCTTTTTTAGCTTACTTTCTTAATGTTTAGCTTATTTCTTTGCTTATTTGTGTCAATAGCCTAGAGTACCTTATCTGTTTTCATCTTGCTGCTTATTTCCTTGGCTTATTTAGCTTAAAGCTTAGCTTAAAAATCTGTCTTTAATCCTTAAAAGTCTGTTTAGGTGTCCTTTATCTTTTAGCTTTTTAGCGCTTTTCTTGCTTATTTGTTTTCTTATTTGTAATCATATTTGCTTATTAGGTATAGGTGTTGGTTTGTTTCAGCTTAGTTATGCTTTTATTTAGCTTATTGTGTCTTAGATAAGCCTAGCAGTTTTATGATTAGTCATTTGTTATAAATACCAAACTGTCTGTCTTTTTAAGCTTTTTCCAAGCTTATTAATAAGTTTGTCAAAAAGTTGTTTTATAAAAGTTGCTTATTTTAGCTTGTTGTTTAGCCTTTTCAAAACGAAAAATTAAAAAAATGTTTTATGAAAAAGAAAGGTCACAAGGGTCGAACCTGTGACCTTTCCTTTATAACACCAACACCTTAACACACCACTCACTCACCACTTGCCCTTGGGTCTTTTTCGTTTAATGTTTGCCACATTTAATAGTTAACACCTTTTAACCAGCTTAAGCTATAAGCCATTTTAGGCTTATTTCCAGCTTATTGAGATAAGTTGGTTGGCCCGTTTTATTTTTCCTAGGATTAGCATAGTTCAAAGTACTTTTGTTGATTTTTCAGATTTTTATTTATAAGTTATGTTTAATATTTTTTAATGCATTTTTTGAATTTAAATCCGTTTTTAATTTCATAATTAAATTAAATAAAAAGTCGATTAAAATATAATTCTTTTTTCTCAGAATTTTCGTTTAATCTTTAGGACTTTATAAAATTAATTTAGAGTTTGTTGGGGTTTATAATTTGTATTATTTGCTTTTATGTCGCATTTTTAAATTCCCGTAACTTTTTTTTAGGTTCGATCTTTATTGCTTTCATTTGTTTACTTGCGGTTATTGTTTTGCATATTATTAGTAGACATTGGAATACAAACCAAATCTTTGATCATTCTAACACGCAAATCACGATTCTCAAATCACGCTCTCATCTGGCGGGAAACGACCGGGTGGGATGCTTTTTTTGGGTATTACTTTGTATAAAGATGTAATATTTAAAAGCCCTTATGGAATACTTACTCTCTCTCTTCTTAATTGATATTTTGGTTATATATTATATATATGTATTAAGCAATTATTACTATATATATATAAGTATAATTTTTAAGAGATCAAACCCCAAGAGACCAACTGCGCTAGGAAGTGGTCTGATAATATCTATACAAAATATTTCATTTAACATATATTTGATTTGGACTAGGTCAATTGTTAACAAGGGTTCAAACAGGGACGTATAGGGTTCAAATAAGAAAGGTTCAAGGGTCAAGTAACGGTACCGTTAGACTGGTAATTTCGTGCTATTTTACCAAATGGGTAATCGGGAATATTGACAACTTCGTTTGTGTACCTCGATAAACGTAAAAATGTTTTTGCTTTGTTTTCAATCCTTTGTACCTGTAAGACATAGAAACTCAATACAAACATATTTGAAACATAATTACTCATATTTTAGTGTTTTAGTCCGTTTAATAGTGTTTTCCGGGGTACAAATGATGTGTGTTTAAGCACACATCATAAGCCAAACATCTAATTCACCTGAGAAAAACATGCTTAAAAAGTGTCAACATAAAGTTGGTGAGTTCATAGGTTTTTGTAAGTATTAAAGTTGATCAAAGTGTTGTTAAGTATGTATTGTCCGTTTAATCCTTAAAAGTTCACAAAATGGATTTATGAATGTTGGAAATCAAAGGAGTTTGTATAAGTATGCAAGGACCATTTCAATCCCCAAATGGTCACAAAAATATAAGTATGGTTGGACCACCATTGTTCAAAGTATGTGTTGCCACTTTATTCAAGGCAATGTAAATATTCATGTCTGTATAAACCAATGATTACGATTACTCTAAGTTCATAAAACTGCTGCGTAGACTTAAATTTGCGAAGAACGAGAAATGATAGCGTTAATTATGAGTTAGATGCTAAGCAAGGATTAGTTGGAAATCTTAAGAGCTCATAAGTGTAGTTTGTGGCTTTTTCTCCCATAAGCTCCTAATAATAGGTGCTCTTTTCAAAAAATAAACTTAAATCAACAATTTTTGAAGTATAGTCGATAACAATAATTTATTTAGTCTTAGTTCAAATTTATACTTAAATTTTCTAAAAAGAAATTTTCTCTATATCGTGGTAATATAAAGTGTTAAAAAAATGATGATGGATAATGAAAAATGAGGTAATAATAATAATAAAAACTGTGGGATAATAAAAGTTTACTGGATCTTGCCAGCTCAAAACCGATGTTGCAGTCTTCTAAATAAGGCACATAGTAATTATCAGAGACTGATAAAAGTTTGCTGCATCTTGCCGGCTCACAACCGATGTTGCAGCCTTCTAAAAGGTCGAGGATTTCCTTAGTTTAAAAGGATGCATAATTATATTAAGTGAAATATATGTGATTTAATAAATATACGGAAAATCTGTTTTTCCTTAAATTTAAATAAGCTTTTGAACTAAGACTATGTCGTGAGTCACGATACTAGTCTCTGTGAGGTGTCAAAAGCCTGCGTCACTTTGCGCAAGGTTGGGATGTGACGAGAAGGAAGTCGCTTACATAGGATTGATTCTCGCACTTCAAACATCATTACTTTTTGGGTGGAACATGAGGCATAGAAATTTTGACAAATCGTTGTTCCATGTTTGAAAATTCAATTGAACACATTCCCTACTATATAATAATCGTGGGAGTGAAATGTTTCACAGTTACAAGTATGGTATGTGTAGCATCTTTACTTTATACTTTAACGGTGATTTCGTATTTTTATTGAGGCTTGGTTTGGGACAAGTGAAAAGTCGAGGACGATGAATTTATCCTTTTTTTAGGCATTTTTAGGATTAAAAGTGCTTCTTGTTCTGTGACCCTAAAAGTTATAAAAATAACGAAAGTCCAAACATTCTAGTTAGAAAAAAGAAAAAGGAAAAATTATAAAGAAATATGTGTGGTTAATAAGTGTAGATTTTATAAAATGATCGAAACCGGGGCTTTTTCAAAAACTAATGATTCTTTAATTCTCCTTGATGAACACTTAGCTACTTTTCGAGGTAATTACTCGAGGGGGATTGAGATTCTTGGTTTCCTAAAGTGTTTACTTATGGCATTGCAGTTGAGGAACGACAATATCTTAGTATGGGAGATTTTGGTTATGTGCTTAACTTACACTTAAACTTTTACTAATTAAACGAGCTAAAATGACCAATAATGACCAAAAACGGACATAAAATGCCAAATATATGCTTGTTTTGCTTTGTATACTGTGCAGGTAACGGATATTCACTAAAGGGCAAAAAAGAAGCCAAAACTGACAAAACCGAACACGGGATTGGAAAGAGCGTAAAAAGTCAAAGTCAAAACCAAAGCCGAAGACGTGTTTATCTTAAATGAGCCAACACACACCCATTTAATGGGCCGGGCCAGGCCATTAAGCCCTTTTCTATAAACTTTATAAATATAAAAAGGCCAAAATCCTTTTTAATCCAAACCAGCCCAAACAATAAGCCCATTAGCCCTTTAATACTCATAACACCATTAGTCCTTTATCCTTTGCATCGTTAGTCCTTGAGGACTAACATTGCTAGTCCTTAGGGACTAACAAAGTTAGCCCCTACATTCCTTAAACCTTAACACCCCTAATCCTTTTTCCCTAACCCCGTTAAAAAACAAACACATAGTATCTTTCCCGCCCAAACTCTTCACACTATTCATCACCTCTGTCCTCTGTCACCCTTGCAACCAGACGACAAAACACCCAATTTAACTTCTTCCCCACATCAAGACAACATCAATTTAACCTATTATTCAAGGGAAATGACAAACACGTTGGCAATCCCAAGTGATTTGATTGGACAGGACAAAATCAAGGGCTTAGATCATAGAACTTGGAGAACAAGATAAATGGATGGCTATGATGAAGACTTCGAGCTCACTCATACAAGAAACACACCTACAAGGGCTCAAACGGCTATATAAGTGTGTGTGTTTTCACACAGTAGGCATCTAGTGTAATTTAGTTTAGGAGTAGTGTAGCTTTAATTTTCAGCTTATTTACCAGCTTATTTAACTTATTGTACTTTTATTTTCCAAGCAATGTACTCTTTTAAGAAGTTTTAATGAAAATTTTGTTTTAAGTTTAATCATCTTTCAATTCTGTTAAAAGCTAATTTGTTATCTTAAAAGTCAATTTAAACAAGCTCATATAAGCTCTCTTATATTCCTGTTATCTTAGATAAGCTTTTTCAAAAGCTTATCTAAGCTTTCATATCAAAATCACTCAAAAACTACCACAGTTGAGCTTTTGGATGATAAGCCAGACAAGGATGGGCTTATGGGTTTTACTAGCTTGTGAAAACAAGCTAGAGCTTTGTAGATAAGCTCATTGAGCATTTCAGTCCTTGTTTAAGCAAAGGACAAAGGTGTGTTCATCATTTCTCAATTTTACTTTTTAGCTTATTTTCATGTTCTGCTTATTTACTGCTTATTACCTGCTTATGTCTGCTTAATAATGCTTATTTTACTTGTTAATGCTTTTTAGATATGATTCTCAGCTTATATGTTTTAGTTTAAGTGTCCTTATGCAATCTGCCTATTTTAGCTTCAAAACTGCTTATTATGCATTTGCTTACTCTAGTGCTTATTTACCTAATTTTATTGCTTATTTGTCTTTTTATAGCTTAGATATGAATCTGTTTTTAAGTTTTAAGACTTTTCATAATCTATTTTAGCTTAAAATTAGTGTGTCATAGTTTAAAGGGGTGTTTGGGTCAAGAGTTTAAAATGGGTCAAATAGGGTATAAGATGTTTTTGGTTCTCAAACCATGTCTCGTTAGGTCTAATTAGTCTTATAAATAGTTTTCTTAAGTTTAAAACAAGTTTAGTTAAGTTTAGAAGTTTTATTTTTCATTTTTCAAGTCTGCCATGTCAAATAGATTTTCAAGCTACTTATTTGTAGAATGTCTAAAAAGTCCATTCAATGTTTAGTTTTTGTATTCAATATGGTTTCTAAAAGCATAATGGTCAATCTGTTTTTAGTCTTTAACTCTTGAAATTTGTTCTTATAAATTTTAGCTTAAAAATAGTTTAGTTTAATCTATCAATGTCTGTTCTTAAGAGTCAGTTTATGCAGGTTATAATTAGGTTTAAAACTAGGTTAAATTCTGTTGAAATTAGCTTATTTTGACAGGAACTTAATCTGAGTGTTTATAGTATCAAAAGTATTTTAGAGTCTTAAAAGCTTAGTTGCAATTTAGTATTAAAAAGTCAAAGAAAAAGTCATGTATGCAGTCACTTTTAAACAGGATTTCTAGCTTATTTATGGGTCTTAATTTCTAAAGTCTAGTTTATAGCTGCTTATTGTGTCAAAGTCTTTAGCTGATTTGAGTCTTTAGCTTTTCCTTTGGCTTAGTCTGTCTTAAATTTTAGCTGCAAATTAGTAATTTCACCTCTAAAAAGCCAAATACATCAGTTAGTCTCTGTCATTTTCCGCTGCCTTTTTTCTAGCTTATTTCAGTTCCATTTTGCTTAATTCCTGTTTTCTTTAGTTATTAGCTTATAGGACTTTATCTACTTTTAATTCTTAGCTTATTCTAAATGCTTATTTGTTCTTAATTTTAGCTTAAAAGTAGTAAGTTAGCCTTTTTAAACTGTTTTTTATGCATTATGTCTTAGTGCTTTTTAGTCCCTTTCAACTTATTTTCTTTGCTTATTTTTTTATTATAGCTTAATAGGTGTAGCTTATAATATGTTTCTAGCTTATTTGTTTCTATAAGTGCTTATTGGGTCTAAAAAAGCAAATCAGATTAGCCATTGATATGTGTGAAATACACATATCCATTTATACCAAAAATAGCCCTAATTGACCAAAAACACACTTAAAATGGCAAAGATATGCTTGTTTTGTGTTTTGTGTGTGCAGGTACGGATAAGACAAATATCATAAGAAAACCGTCAAAAACGGGCAAACCCGGATACAAGAGCGGAAGAGTGTGCAAGAGCCGGAAGCCAAAGTCAGAAAAGTTAAACCTTGGTCAACTCAAGTCAAACAGTCAAAGTCAACACTATAATACAAAAATCCAAAGTTACAAATCTAGTCCTTTAAGTTTCAGAGCTATAAGCCCTTTTCGGCTTATTTCCAGCTTATTCCATTAAGTCGGTAGTTCCATTTTATTTTTTCATAGGATTAGTATTGTCTTAAGCACTTTTCTTGAATTTTTTGGAATTTTTTTAATTAGTTTAGTATTTTTAATGCATTTTTTAGTTTAAAAGTGTTTTTAATTCATAATAAAAAATATAAAAGTCAAAAAATATAATTCTTTTTTTTTTAATTTTCTTTTATCATTTAGGACCTTTAAAAATTGAATTTGCTTTTGTAGGGTTTAAATTTGGAGATTTAGGTTTTTAAAGCACGGGTTAAGGATCCCGTTATCGTTTTTAGTTTAAATCTTTAATTGCTTTCGTTTTAGGCTTGCTTTTATTTGTTCTTGCATGTTATTTGTAGAATTAGAATCCAAATCAAACATTTGATCATTCAAACACACTATCCCGAACGTAAACTCGATTTTCAATTCACGCCTCGTCAGAAAACGACCCGGGAAGGTTTTGGATTTCACTTTGGGTAAAAGTAGTCTCCCTTCTTAAAAACCTTACATAATACTTACTTACTCTCTTCTTAATTGATATTTTGGTTATATATTATATATATGTATTAAGCAATTATTACTATATATATGTATTGTTAAAAATTAAGAATCAATTTTTGGCGCCGCTGCCGGGGAGGTGTGTGTGATTATCGTGTTTACATTTGAAGATTAGTGTTTGAAGACCCTTCCTCGTGAAGTTATCGCTTTCATTTGTGAATATTTTTCTATTATCAAGTATTAAAAAAAATTCCAAAAAAACTGAAAAACAACAAATTCAACCGTTATGTCAATTGTCAAATCGGCTCACCTTT